>JACXSJ010001362.1:0-97682 GCA_014851325.1 Pentalonia nigronervosa
TTCACTCACTAACGCACTTCATGGGGTCCGCAATCCACCGCAGGTGGATTGCCTACCTGATAATTTACTGTTCGCATATTGTCCGTGATCTAATGCAGTGGATTGTCTACCTATGTGGTTTAAATGCATATAAATCATTTCAGGTTAATCTCAACTTAATATTTGGCTCAGGCAACGCAGGGCGGAACGGCTAGTTAAAATATATAAAAAAAGATTATGTGTAGGTATTGATTTGATAATATTTTTTAATTACACTTTATTTTTATTTTTTAATGCTAAGGTACTCATTAGTATTTTTTAATACAACGATAATTAACAAAATTTTATTTTAAAAAATATAAATACTCTTCCTTAAAATATATTAATTTTACTTATTCTGAAAATGTTGTATTTTCTTTACAAATATTAATACAATAAAAAAAAAAAAAAATAGTATTTTCTTAATATATATTAATATAATAAAATAGTCAAAGTCATAATTGTACAAATATTATTTGATTTTACAACGATTAGTTGGCTATTAGTGCGTAAAATGAACTCGATATGCACATTAAATATTGGCTTAAACGATAAACATATTAAAGAAATCGGTGGTAACACTGATATTTAAATAATATTTAACGTAATCAAACTCTTAAATTTTCAATGATATTGATATTTATATTTTCATAACTATTTTACTTAACTGTGGTCTATGGGTATATTTTTGTTATTTAAGGAAATTAGATAATTAGATAATATTATGGTTTTGATAAAAAATATAATTTAGAAGAAATGTAAAAATATCTTTTTTTTTAGTAGTATGGACAGTGAAAGAAAGCAATGAATTGTTTTAAATGTTTATGAGAAAAATGGTTTCGCCCATATGAGCGAATACAATAAGTTTCCATTATTGACTATTACCAACCAATAAAATATAGTTATATAAGTGTATTTAACAATGCGTTCTGCTTGACTACCAAACTTAACCTTAATTATTGTTAGAACTCATCACCAAACAAACGGCATCTTTATAAATATATTATGTTCTATTATTTATCTATTACATTTAAAATTAAAATATTGAAAATACATTAAAAATAAAAATGTACGTTACGTATTGTTCTATCGGAAAAAAATGGTACCTATCTACAATGTAACATTCCAATATTTGGGTTGATAATTTTCACAATTGTGCATTATATTTTACATTTTATAACATTGTGCCATTATTCATCAGGATAATAAAGAAACTGTTGTTGATAAAAAATGTGCATATAAAATAGGACAATTTTGTCAGATCGTGCTATAAATATCAAAATAATATGTTGAATAATTTTAGTAATGTGTTATTATTACACGTGTTTTTTTGTAGGTATTAGAGTGAGGAACTTATAAGTACCTATTTAAATAATATAACTACTATTTAGGTTAAAATATTTGTGATTTTATTCTAAGTTGTATTACCTATATGCACTATGCAGTTGCCAGTTGGTAGTTACGCTTGGTACCTAATAACAGAAATTAAAATTAAATATATTCTTATTTACATTATTAGATTAAATTATAAAAGTTAATCGATCTTTAAAAGTGATTAAATATTTTTTTAATCATACCGAGTTTTTTAAAATTAAAAGAAGATTAAAAAGTTGATAAAAATCCCGTGAGATATATAATATACAGGCATCTAATGCGCGTTAGTTTTTCTCAATTGTGTTTTGTGAACCATTCAACTGGACGCTTTAGCTATCTCAATTGTAATTTAACCAAAAAAAAAAAAAAAATACATACAATTGTATATTACTATTATAAGAAAAAAAAACGTATTTTTTATTCACTTATTAAGTGATTTGTGAGTAATATAAATATATTACTGAATATTTTTATATTAATTTATAGTTACTACAAATCTTAACAGTTAATAATTTCCCCTAGATAAATTAATTTAAATTTTTTTTAATTTTATTAATTCAATATGTACAGTGGTTATTTTGAGGTATCAACCATACCAATTTAAACCTAGTGGCATGGTAAAGTGTTTAAATATTTTAGTCAAAATATTTTTTATAGGAATCCACCTTTTATCCACCAATCTTTTTCATATGGTTGTTTAATTAGTAAATAAATTTATACGTTATAATACATTTATTAAGTACGCGTTTAATTTTTATTAATTTCACCGCGTAAAACATTCTGTTTTAATTTAATAGTTATTTTATTACTTAAAGATTAATCATAAAGCTGTGTATACATTTTGTATATAATATAATTAGGTAGTAGTATCTATTCAGCTTAAAACTATTAATCTCCTAGAGTTTAAACTTACCCACCTCAATTCTCCATATAAAATCGGGCGACCACCTCTAAGATCACTGCTGAAATCGTATAAAGGGTGATTCACTAAACATGTTCATTTCCTTATTTTTATTTTGATATGAGTGTATTGAAATTTTGATTTTGAAATTTGTATGTATACTTTATACTATATTTTCAATTACTTAGATTTGTTATGTTATTTAAAGAGTGTTCTATAGTTATAATATTTTTTTTAAAATGAGAATCACCTACCAAATGTGCAAAGAAGACCCAACTCAACCTCCTCGTTGAATGCCAACAAACAACAACTGCCGGAAATGAAAACAATGTCCTCGAGTTCCTTCATTAGTCACTAAGGGCAAGCCGAGATGAACAACAAACAAGTACTGAAACTTATACAAGAAATTATATAGATAATTTGTTTTAATATAATGTATATGTTACTACTCACTAGGGGCTCTGTCCCCTGCTCGCTTCACTTACCAACCTCCTTCGATCGTTTTTTTGCAAGCTCAGTATTAATAACCCCTGTAAAAACATGAATAATAAAAAATACAATTATAAATTATTAACATTTTTAAAATACGAAGCATAACAATAATGAAATTTTTCTACCATATCATCGATATTTAAATATTTAAGCTCATCTATTTGTTTTTTTTGATTTATTGTCTTCGATTTTTTGTTTATTCTTTTATCTATTCTTTTTTTTTTTTTTCGTAACGCGCGTTCTTCGTCTGATATCTGAAGCCTCATTCTATTCTTCTTAAAATTTACAAAATAACTCTAATATTGGATATAACAATGGACTTATAAGTAATATTTATTTTCACATAAAAAATAAGTAATAACCAGTATTTACTCAATACATTTTTGCTATATGTATGGATACACAATTAATATATTATGTATGAATAAATATTTATAAAAAATAATTCAAATAAGCTTATGCAAGGATTTCTGAACTATAGTATCGCATATTATTATAAATAATAATTATGCATAAAATATGAATTGAATAAAAAAGGCATTATAATAGCAGTTGATCCCTAGCTCTAAGCGATGAATATTTTTATGTGACCGGAAAACGATTTAACTTTATAAGTGGCTGTTATAGGTTTTTATATTATATGTAAACTATGCATTGTTTTATGGAAATACCTGTCCCAAAACGTGAGACGTGACTATACTTAAAGGCACACGACTACACGACTATACAACATACCACATCCAGAAGTATTTTAATTTATTTTTGGTAAATAAAAATTAATACCGAACAATATGCTACTCTTTTGTACCTTAATGTGCAGCGCAGTATTACATGGTTCGTCGATGTTCTACATTGTGTTTTAAAAAAATATTTTATATTCAACGGGGTTACACTGCCAACGACACGAATACAATATTATTGGAATATATAGAACAAAATGCTGTGTTTTTATTTTCTCGTTTTTTGGTGGTATAAAATCACTGACGACGCAAATTGTATTTAACACGGGATCGACCAGCGAATTTATGAATAGAAAGTCGCCCAAATACACGATGACGACGACGACAATGCGACCCTCTCTTTCTGGGTCGCTGTCCGTCCCCTCCTTATCACTCTTTCTCTCTCTATTTTTCTATATATATATGTGTGTGTGTGTGTTTGAACCGGATAACTTTTATTCTTCGATTTCCTCCCCCTCAAATTAAGGGTCAAAGAAGGTAACTGTGTGTACATGTATAGTATATGTGTGTATTCGTATGCACGAATGCTCTTGTATGCTGTGGGCGTATGCATGTATGTATATATATATATATATTATGGTTCAACGAAAAAACACCATTCTGCTACGTCGGGTCGGGTCGGCTTTCTCGTCAATAATAGCTGTAGCAAGTATAAGTGTACGTAGCTGAATAAGCTATCGATATCGTCACTGAAAATGCGTAACAATCAAAAAACATGATAATAATTTGTTTTTTTTTATTAATTGTTTAATGTATCGACAACAAGGTTATTAGCCAGCGTTACATTTTTAAAGAATTTGCATTAAATTAAATTACATTAAATTACTTAATTACTACCTACTATGTATATTTATATTTGTACATTGTTATCTTAGGTTCTAATAGTTTTAAATAAGGTGACGTAGTTCAGTTTTCTTGATAAAATTGATTAGTTTTTTGGACGTCCGGGAGTGGATGCAAGCATCTCATATAATGTCTCCGGAAGTTTCCGTTTGATGCGATTTTCGTTGAACTGACGGTATTCTAGAAGTATGTGCTTGACCGTAATGAGTGTTCCGCAAGTAGGGCACGAGGGTGGGTCTTTTTTTAGCCATGAGGTATCCGTGTGTCATGCGGGTGCAGCATATTCGTAGGAGGACGAAAATTATTTCGTCCCTTCTGGACATTTCGTATGGTTTAGGCGATGGTAATATTAAATAACAATAATAATATGTTTATAGTTCATAATTAGTGGTTATAGTACGGATAAAACGATAGCTTTTATCTATGGTTTTTTCCCCATAAACGATTGTTTCTTAGTATCCATTATAATCAGTCCACATAATCTTATTATTGAGCTATATTGTTACGATCGTATTTTTTCTCATCGTGTGTTATTATAAGCGCGTGCGTGAAAATATATTAGATAATACGAACAATATAATAAATATAGGTCATTATCTTACTTATAACCAATAACTATGCATATTGAGTATAATATGCTATTATTTAATATGATGGTATTTCGTTGTAAAACGCAGTAAAAATACGTAATTTACTTAGAAACTATGTACGATGCGTAAGCGAAAGGTCTTTCGAACAATTCAGTATAATGCGTATAATGTATTACATATTGTTTTCAAATTATGTCTTGAGTGGGCGATTTTGTGTATTAATGTGTTATAAAATTTTCTAAAAATCAAATAAATTGTATTATATATTTTTTTTAATAGTATCTAAAATGTGTAGGTAGATTGTATATTATTAATAATACTCCATAAATCTTTTTATATAACTGACCAAATTATAAAATAATACATTTTTATCTACCTACAGACTCTTTTATTCATTTATTTAATTATTTAATTATTGCGCCCAATTACAGAGTATAGTTCTAATGCTAAACATACAGGAAGGAAAACATATTATGATTTCTTTAAAATATACAGATCTTATAAATATTAAATTTAGTTTTTTGCGGAATATTCATAATAGGTATAATATAAATATTATATTGATATTGATAATTCGGCAAAGTCATTCTGCTATAAAAAATCAATAGCTGTCGAGTGGATTATACGAGTTTTATCTTTGAGGTATATTTAAATGAAAATAGTTTAAAAGTCAAGATGTTAAGTTATAATGTTAAACTTAATTTAAATTTCATAGAATCAGTAATAACTTGTCTTTGATGTGAAAAATATATTGAAACTGCTATGGATTATTTAGTTTCAATAAACAGTGATATTATAAGATGCTTCTTTTAAACTTAATGATAGTTAAAAAAAAATACTGGTGAATTAATTGTGTATTATTTTATTTTATTTTTATTATATATTTTAATAAAACGAAATGCATATTTTATTATTTTATATTTACATATAAAACTTTGGTAATTACATTAAATGTATTGTGACATAATAACAGGCTGATATAATTTAAGAGCGATGATGTGGTTTTTTCAGTATATTTGTCTATTAGGTATTTTGAGAGCAGAATTCATACTATATAAATAATTGTTTTATACAACGACTCTATTGGAGCACATGTATCTGTTTATTTTTATTAATTTATGATAATTATTAATCAATCGATTTTTATCTATAATAAATCAACACGATTGAAACGTAGTTAACTTTAATTGTAATCTAGATATTAATATATTGCTGTATAATCATGGTTCTTGTAAATTCGAATAATTAATAAAAATAATGATTATGTTGATACCGTGAAGATAACGATCGTATAAGTATCTAAGAGCATCAATTCATATTAATTATTATAAATATCGTCTAGACATAATAAATTTGACTAAATCATGATCAATCGAATCTAAATCAAATAACTACTGTATCTATTTTGCTTATAATAATAGTTTATTATTTTTATAAAGGAGGTACCCATTTAACAGTTGATTTAAATTCAATGACTTATAATAATACCAAAAAAATATATACATTGAAACGTATAAAATCTAAGGTATACAATATACATGTTTAGTGTTTTTTTAATTTGATATAGCAGTATATATTATACAACTATACACTATAAATTATAATATATTTATGAACAAAATGTTTAAAATAAGTATTAAAAAAAATGAACGTAATGAGATACTGATACCCTCTAATTTTTCTACAAGCATTTTTAATTTTAATTTTTTTATGCTAGATATTTGTTGGTAAATCTATATTAGACATTAAGTACAATTTTATTTATTAAGTTGCTTAATATTAACAAAACTGTGATCAGGCCAGCTTTTCGCACAATGCAATAATATATTTTATTATTTTATTTTTTTGCTAAATATTATTATTCTTGTTTAATATAAATCTAATTAAAATTATTTTAACTAAAACATTTCAAATAAATTATGAAAACTTAAACAGTCAAGTACGACAGTTAGGCGATTGAAAAAATTGAGTTTTATTGACAATATTATTATTATTATACTTGCTGGATTTTTCCAGATGGATAGACGAGCGCGATTGCTAAATTGACTACACTAATATTCGTCTGATAACATTGCAACGAAAATTGTTTAACAACGTCAGATAGCGTAAGTATTTGATTTATTGTATGTAGGAGTGGGAGGCGTTGATGCTTAGAAACACATCAGAGTCGATGACATAGTTTTTTATTTGAACGAATGTTTAACATTTTTTAAAAATTAATTTTGAATAAAACACATGTTGGTAATTTGATAGATAACATTATAAATAGTGAAATTTCATTAAATTTATTATCAAAATTAATATTAAATTAAATAACTAATTAATTAAATTAATTAATTAAACATAATTAATTAATTAAATTAAGCATAAATATTTAATTTTTAAAGAAAATGAAGTTAAAAACAATATTTTACAGCAACTGAAGATGCGGCACATCGTCGTATTTCAGCCCTTTTAGTTATCTAACGAAAAGATCTACACGAAGCATATAATTTAATCAAATCAACCATTTTATCAAATGGTTTTAGAAAACGCGATATAATATTTTACAAAAAAAAAAAAAAAATACAGAATTTATTTTATACTTTGTGTAATACAAATTAATCGTTTAATACATTATACTTAGAATATTTTTTTTAATGGAACTCATAATGTATTTTACTAGGTATAATATGATTTTGGGGACATGGATAACATATATTTTCAAAATGTATATCATATAATATGTAATGAAGTATACAAAGTATAAAACACGATAACGTTAGTTATTATAAGTGTATAATAACGTAGCAGCTGCAGTGACATGGTTGTGCGATTTCATTGGTCGTGGGACTACGTATACGTATTTTACCATGCACGTAATATTATTACGAATATTTGCGGATTTCACTATACAGGGATCTTGTACGCGTGTTGCATATTCGTATGAGCTACATATTTATGTCGTTAGAATATAATATATTATATAACCCGTTCGAATACGAATGGTTTCCGAGAATAAGATTTCGACAGTATAGGAAGAAATACTTATTGATATATTTATACTTGCACACGATAACTAGGATAGGTAGGTATCACCACTACTGTTCTTCAAGGGTGGCCTATCTGAAGCTCGATTTAGGGGATCAGATTTTTTTTCAACTCAACCCTTGATACGGATGACTTCCTCTCTACGTCCTACATTAATCGGCTTGTTGATTTATTTTTAACAACAATAGACATATTTTATTTTATTAAATGTTTATTTGAAAATAGTATTATTTTTGATATAATTATAAATACGTGAAAAAAAATCAACGTCAACTCCTAAGGGGTAGGGAGGGGATTCACCTCCCTCATATATAGTTGCACTGTTTAACATAACTGTTTAAACACACTGTTTAACACTGATTAACAAAATAAAGACTAGCCATAGGTGTACATGATTTATTGATACGATTGTATATATGTTTATATATAAATTAATTTTAATAAATTGATAGTCAACAATTAATCTCATCTATCATGTTAATAGAACAAGCAGTCGACTACAAATGTCACTATTTCATTTCGTCATTTATGCAATCTATTAAAGAGAACATTTAACAAAAACCTGATTTTTATGTTTATTTTTTATTAATTTAGATTAATGTTGTCATGTTTCCATTTAATTACAATTGTATATTATTACTTTTACAAAATAATACGTTTATTGTTCTTTAGATTTAATTTAATATAATAAAGTTGTTAAAGATATATTAATTTATTTTAGTAAAATAACTTAATAAATGTTTAAAAATGTTTACAATGTGTTAGTCTTTGCACTTAAAATCTAATCTATAAGAAGAGCTTAAAGATGTAAAGCCAAACATAAAATTATTGATTACAAAATAAATACTAGTATTTATGACTAATGCTCATATTATTTAAAATGAGGATTTTTTTGTTTAAATGTGTTCTTGATAAAAAATTACACATTAAAACCAAACGATGTTGAATGGATTTTCGTTTAGATAACAATTCTTATTATTCTCGAAATGTTTTTAATATTATTTATGTTCAACGACCGGCGCGATGTATAGGCAATTTTGGTACATCGGGGAGTAGCGTGTTGTAGGTGGCTTTCAAAAGGTATCTTGTACTGTTAACGATTTGAATATTATGTGAATTACATTGTCCAACGACAAAAACGTGTTAACTATTTCGTATTAATATTTATTAATAGATGTTCAAAAATTTAAGTTAAGTTTAGTTGTAGGTACCTACTATAGTTTTAAATTTTTATAAATTATACTGATTCAATTATGATAATTATGACAATTGTTATACTATTAAAAACATATATACGCTGAATGAGTTGTAATAAGAATACACAAATAAGGAGGAAATTCGATTTTTATTTTATTTTAGGTTTTCTATATCGGATTCATCTACCGGAAAAAAAATAATGTAAAATACTTTATTCAAAATGAATACCTACTTAACTATTATTTTGAATAATGAGTGTAGTGTGGATGTTAATTATGCTGATTAGCCAAACAAAAAAAAAAAACTACCGGCCACTGTTGAATATTTTTTTATGAATTAAATAAATAAATATTAATTATTAGGTCAGAATACATGTTCAACGTATAAATGTATAATACTTGTTTATCAATTACTAAATGAATTAGTTTATTCTATATTTGCATATTTCGACAAAAATAATGAATACCAGTATCAAGATTATCTTAATTAAACATTAGACTTCTTGTTTATGAATTTCTATAGAAAAGATGCAGAATTATTAGTATTTATTTTATTACAATTACGTACCTAAATTATTATTTATTGTTGATACCTATACGGCTATATATATATATATATATATATATATATATATATTACCTGTTTTCTTGACTTATATGTTTGGTCAAATGTAATATTGTAATAGTAAGTATATTATGTATAATACGCATTGAACATAAAAATATTATTTGCATAATTATAGAATTTTGTTTTTACATCTTTACCGATTTCGTTTACTCGTTTAATATGTATTCAACTTATAGATGAAATTGAATTTTAAAATAGTTAGCTAAACATTTGAATACATTTAATCAAAGTATATTTTATAAAAATGTAGTTGATCGGTAAGATAATATTTGTAAACTATTTGTATCATCTAATATTTTTTCACGTACGTGTTCATAATAATACGCTATAAAAAAAAATGATCGTAATAATATAGATGACATGGACTGGTTATTATAATTCAAGGAAATAATTGGTCATAAAAAAAACAATAGCTGAAAGCTATAGCTTTAACCGTACAAAAAACACTAATTGGAAGTAAAGGAGATGTAATGCTAATTTTAAACACTAAAGCTGGATTTAAAACTGATAAGAATAATTATTCAGTTGAGTTCAGAATAATTACGAATTTTGAGCTAAGATGTAAAGTCCTACTGTAAGTTATTATTAGATAATAGTAAATAATGTATTATGCTATATATATATTGATACAATAATTTTATTTTATTTATTAAATGTATAGTCAGTTGAAGTACTACGTAGGTACGTACATAGATTTTTTCACAAATAAATTCATTGTTTTATTGAAACAACTAAATTTATATTAATGCATTTATAGTATTTAAGAGGTGTATTATGATAGTCATTGTTTAATATATAATATTATGGAGTTCTCAAAATGCTCTTTTGAATAGGTATTTTTTGTTATGCAATTATTTAAATAGGTATACCTATTATTGTACTGTCTGTATACAATTATATAACTTAATAACACGGTTTTTCATTAATTAATCCATGAAACAAATTCTTATACGTTGATATAATTATAAATTATGTAAATTTAATTAACAGTTTTGGATGACTATAATTATTGTAGATCATATTTATAATAACAAAATGTTATACATTTTTAAGTACAAGAAAAGTTTCGTAATTAAAACCAACCACGTTCCAACTGAATAGTAAAAATGAAGACGTTAAAATAAATTAGAAAGAAAGTAGGTAGAATAGTTATCATTATTATTAACAATAAAAGATTTTTTTTATATTATAATGTTATAAACTAGATTAAGTTCAAATATTAAATTAATACAACTTCACGTATTGTAATAATGTTTTTTATTATTGATTTATAGTTTGTAAAACACTTTTTTTGATGAAGAGTGATGTGGAAAATTTATTATTAATACAAAATTTACCTTTTAATATTTTATATATATATATATATATAAAAAATGATTGTCTATTTTTTTTGTTATCTATAGAGACTCAAAAACTACTGGATAATTTTCAATAAATATTATAGCAATCAATTCTTTAAGATTTTGAGGGTGTTTATAGCGTATTCGATAGGTAGCTGAAATACATTACCTAATTTAGTTTTTGGTTTACAAAAAAAATAATAAAAATATTTTTGTTTATTTTAATATGGTTGCTATTGGTTATATATTATATTACTATTGACATTAGTAGAAATATTGCATGTATATTTTTTTTACAAATATATTTATAAAATAAACAATTCTTTAGCACGAAAAACGATGGGCGAGACAGCTAGTTATATGTATTTGAACTAATTAGCATTTTATGGTTGTTGTTGGGTGTTTAACACGAAATATGGCAATTGTACGTGAACTATAACTTCAAGTTTTTAAAATGTACACCTTTTGTACCAGGTAGTGATCGATCGAACTTTACTAATAGATTCAAAATGGATACGGAAATATTAATAATTAAGAACTACTTTTAAATTAATTAAATTATATGTAATAAAGTTTATTTGTTACAGAGTTTAAATTCAAATGACATATGACAAAGATGGAAATTACTTAATCGTCCTTAGAAAGTTTCAATTTATAGATGGTTCCGTGGTTAATTAATTTTCGTTTGCTATTTAGTTGCTTATTATTTATTTACATGTATACGAATAGTACAAATATATTTAAACATATAATTTTAATACAACGGGAAAGTTAATTTAATTTAAATCTTTATGTTAGTATCGAAGACGACACTAAAATAATAATTGTAGTTAGCAAATAAAATCATAAAATAAAGATATTATTATTTATAATTAGTTAATTATTCTAGAAGCTATATTATAGAAGCTGTAGAGTAAATTTATGATACGGAATGTAGTTTAATTGGATCTGGAAAGTCCCTAACAAAATGTTGATTAAATGTGATTTATAAACTTTGTATATGCATTTTTTATGTAATCGTTGTCGACAGTTAAACTTAATTGTTCAATTTTCAAATTATTTAAATAAATTTAAAATATCTGAATAGTTTTTTTGTTGGCTTTATTTTAACATTTTTAATATATATTAAGTCGTGGATGACATCGAAAACTATAAGATTACTTAAATTAATTTTAGTCATGTAGTAAAAACATTATCATTTATCCCGTTCTTGGGAGAAGTGTATATTCCAAAACCTAATATATAAATAACATAATTGTTAAACCACGTGGACTTACAAAGTTTACAATACACTATTTCACAGCTGTAATCCATTTAATCGCTAAGTCTCTAGTGGTGCCCTCACTACGGTAAATCACAGGCAAATAAATACATTAAAATGCTGGTGGAAAATTTTTAACTATAATTGAAAAATTTGGATAATATTTCTAGGATAGATTTGGATCGGTTAATATGTTGCAGACGTCTAATATACTGTATTAGATATACTGGTCAGGATATTTGGACTCGATTATGTAAGACATAAGTTTGACCTGTTTTTTTTCTATAAAGTAGAGTACATAAAACATTTTATACTTATTTGACACTGCACGATAAACAAATAAGTTTGTTGCTAAGTGAAATCTAAGATTCCAAAATAACTATTTTGCGAAAAAACGTCGTATTTTTGTTGCTAGAGCTGCAACAGGATATATTTTATATTGACATTTATTAAATGTTTATCATATCTGATTTGATAATATTGACATAAAATATAATATTTTATGTTATGATGTGATGAAATTACTAAATTTGATTTATTGTGGGTAAAAGTTAAATATATCTATCAGAAAATTTTTTAGTATTGTGTGTTTAACGGAATCAAATAGAATATTACAATAATATATAATATATAGAGTAGGTATATTATACATTATTGTAATTATAACGCTTAAAATGTATGGTTTTATTTATTTAACATTTTTGTACAGAAAACAGAATAAATAATGTTTTGTAAAATAAATATATTAACCGCATAGTGTAAAAAAATATATAAATTATATAATTAGAATAATAGAAATTATGTTGGGCTAACGGTGGAATGGCTACATCGTCAAAGCAAAAATAAAGATCAATTAAAAAAACCAAAAAAATCTGTTCGTAAATTGTGTTTATTTATTGAATCCAATCTAAATATTTAAGTAGTTGTAACAAATACACACATATGATGAATCTCATTGGAAATCATTGGTTAAAATCAAAAGAATGGTATTTTATGGTGTATTTTTAAAAATCATAACATAAGAAACGGAAAAACAACAAATTTAGCTAATACACTATTACAAACTTCAAAGTAAATTAAGGGATCGTGGGTTAGGTTATGTTAGAAAAACAGGACGACAATAATGTTTTATGCCCGTTTAATATAAATGCCAGAAATGTACGTATAAAAAATATATTTTGAAAATATGTTTTCAATTTCAACGATACAAAATAATAAAACAAATGTTTAGTTATATTATATTATAATTAAACATTTTTTTTTTATTAATAATTATTTATAATCAATTGTATTTTAGAATAAAAATAAATAAGAAACTTAGAATCCATAATACGAGTATATGGTATAAAAGTAAGGTGAAACAAAAAATAGATAAAACTATGTGATATGATAATCTATTTAATAAGATATCCACCACCTTTAAGTACTGCTTGTGGTGATAGTATGTTACATCATAGGTATATAGTTTGTTGATTCGCGAGACAACTTACGACCAAGAAAAAAATATAAAATTTAATGAAATGGAATTTGGAGGATTGAATTTCTTCTGTTAACTCGTTTCCCCAAGATTTAATATTTTATTTAGAAATTTCAAATTGGTACTTACGAAGTAGCATTTAAATATTAATTGCTTAATAAAAACAAT
The DNA here is from genome assembly GCA_014851325.1 of Pentalonia nigronervosa. Taxonomy (NCBI): domain Eukaryota; kingdom Metazoa; phylum Arthropoda; class Insecta; order Hemiptera; family Aphididae; genus Pentalonia; species Pentalonia nigronervosa. The sequence goes on from JACXSJ010001362.1 coordinate 14,059, forward strand.
ATTTGTTTTTACAATTTATTTTATAAATACTAATATTTGCCTAAATGTTCTTTCAGTTGATACATTTAGGTATTTTTAATTTTTATTGAAATCCGTTTTAGATGTAGACTCGAATAAAACTAAAATAAATTATTTTTAGGTAAAGCAGTTTTAAGAACATCATTATTCTGAAAGCCCGCAGCATCTATTTCTAGACTACTACCATTGTTAAAAAATAAACATAGAATGAAACTGGAATAATTTAATGTTTTCTATAGCTATAGAAAATTTAAAATGAGTTTTATAGTTGTCTATTATGTTGGAAATGTATTTTTCATGATTTCTTGATGAAAACTGGTTATTAAAACTAATATTTCTGTATAATACATAAATTTAACCAAGTGCTCATATTGAAGACTATATATCACATATTTAGTCGAATGCCTCCAGAATCTATGTTAAAATATGTCGTAAGTACCAACTTCCAGAATACATACAGAAATAATTAGACCAGCTATAAAAGTTATCCAAAAGCAGATTCTCTTTACTGATAAAGCTGAAGTCAAGAAGTTTATTTATTAAATATTGTTGTTGTTAAAGTCCTCTAGAAACTTAGTTATTGATGTCAAGATATTATAAATTATTATTATATAATTCTATTTTTATGATCCAAATTTTCCCTCATTAGTAGAAGTCTGGCATCACGGTAATCATCTGTAAAAACAGACGAAAAAATTAATCCAGCTCCTGTATTAGTCGAGTTTTGTATACGATTAAAGATCTGGAGAATAATATGAGTTCATGTTAAAGACTTTTGCAAGAATTTATTTAGCCCCTTATAACATTATTGTCAAAACTAATCTATGCCTTTAGAAATACCGAACAGTTGATAAGCATACAATGTCAATGCTTTGATTTAAGAGGCCCTGTGTAATTTATAAATGTAATGTACCCAAACCCACGGATAACTAAAAAATTGTGACTACTGTCTTAATTCTTAGTTCCGTATCATTTTTTTCTGGTGAAGAGTTCACCTTATTTATAGATATCAAGAAGAATAGTCGTAAATTATTTACATTAATTATAATTCTTCTTATATAATATCACTAAAAAACGGTAGGCCCTTAGTTTGCGATTGCTTTTTCTACAATTTGCACACACTGTGTACCAGCACTATAAGTATAATATATATTAAATACTCTGACTATTAAAAAAAAATAAAACATAACTGCTTGCGGTCAATTTGCTTCTATATGTTATCAAAATAAAGTTTTGTAGTTCAATTGCAATCATATTCCGTATGTTTACATTAAATTAAAAATTTAACTTGCATTACAATATATATTTTCATACTCAATAATCTTTTGTGTGTTTATTTATTTATTATTATTACGTGGTGTAAGACTGTAAAACGTTGTCTATTTCTGATACGGTGTATCAGAGACATATTAATATCAAACGGGGGAATACGAATGGATTACGATATTAATAATTAGACAAAACAATTATTAGTTATACCGAGTACAATTTAACGTATCACTTTAATATAATAAAATTTTTCTTTAACTGATTGGAAGCAATGCACTTAACAAGTGATGAAACGAGACTACCGAGATTAGGTTAGATTTGTTGATGCGGATCAATGGATTATTATCAAACATTTTGCAAAGTAATCAAAAATAGTTGTGTGGTGAGCTCCGTGATAATACAAAAATTACGTAAGATAATTTGTTTATCTTGGATATATATGTATATGTTAAGGTGAATTATGCTAAACATAAAAAATCGTTATTTACCGGTCATTAACGTTATTGACTAAATACATAGGTTAGTAAAAACTTGGTATTCACATTATTGATATTAATTTTGGATGCTTGTCACATAAGTAATTATCGTAATATGAACATTTATGAACTACATATCGTTCATAACAAGATTAATTTATTTGAAAGTTATGTTATATATATATATATATATATATATATATATATACTGTTGAAATAAATCACACAAATTTGAAAAATCTTTACTTACAAAATTTAACTCTAATAAAATTGAGGAGTATTTCAATTAAGTCCAATAAATCGAGATCGAAATTTGTACTCGAGAAAAAATTCATAATCAACAAAATTGAGATGTCGGAGTAAAGTTTCTAAAGAAAAAACGTTTACCTACGATTATCCAACAAAATAGTCTAGTAAAATCGGAGCACTATTCAATTTTGATTTAATGCACTGCCAATTATAACTATACTCCAATGTCAGGCACGGATCCATAGCACAGATATGGGAGGAGGCAACAATTTTGTTTTAAGCCTGTCTCGTTCAGTCATAGACAAACAGTTGTATAACCATAATTCATAAATATCCCGTATTTGATTATTATGAACATTTCCCTTTTCATACGGTTATTAACGTGATTCACTAAAATAATAACAATAATCTCCATATTTGTAGGCAAATATGAAATAACGTTCAAGACTGCAAATAACGTTATACTCTGATACATCAACGTCATATACCGTAACATTATATTAAAGTACAATATAAATACTGTAATGACGGAACATACCATTACACATAAAAATATTTTAAAATTGCATTTTTTGTTAGGTGCTAAATTCTTTCTTAAGTGAAATGACATAAATCAGTGACAGTTAAACAGTATTTGCATTTTGTAGACAATATAGTTAAGTTATAAATTTGGATTCCACGTGCCCAATTCTATAATACGCATAATGCATATTATATTCAATATGTCTCTTGAAATATACACACTCGAGTGAATAAATGTTATTTGTATTGAACTGTATTAATATATATATTATAAACGGTCGTTTCTATTATCCGATATTTGTTTGTTTCTGATGATTAAGTAATTTACTGAAATACACTATAAATTGATACAGACAATTGGTAATAATTATTGGCATAAGTGTTTTCATTTAGAATAAATTTGATATTATTGTACTTTTCCGATGATACTCATTGTATAGCTCATGGGTGTAGCGTTTATTGTTTTTAATAACTGTTTGGATAGGTATAAAAATAATGTAAAAATCTATGAAGATTGTATGTTTTTGGTTTGAAATATAATAAAAAACAAGAATATTCCTGAAATAATTTATAGGCTATATATTATAGTAGGAGGTATACAACGAAAAAATTGAGCGATATAATTATTGTCACCGTTCGATATTGTTCGACATACATTGTGCGTTTGACTGCACGTTTAATTTAATTAATGTACATTTCCAAAGAGCATGTTTTTTTTATAAACAGATTTTTATAATTTTTTTTTTTAATAAAATATATGGTTTGATAGATATTTGTTTTAATGATCCAATTTGGCTGAGTTTAGAATTTTGAGGTTTATTCTATACTCGTTTTGTTTAATATGCTGTAATTATTCAAAGGTACCAAATTTTTTTTTTACAGCTTCTCTGATATTATTTTAAATCAACGATAAAGTAAAGTAAATATTATATTATATTTTAATTTATATTGATGTATAATATATCACAATATTTTTTGGAAATTAAGATCAATTTTAAATGAATTAACATTATATTGCTATACAATTAATTGTAAATTTATAATATTAATAAACGTTTAATATATCGTTTATAAAATAATGTTCAAAGTGTTCAAACGCTATATTGACAGCTGACAGGTAGGTATGCATATTTTTGCGATAACCTGGTGTAGGTTTACATTTTAAATTTTATTAGATAACACTATTATATAATAAGATGTGGTGATGTATTTTTTTTTTTGTGAAGATCTCCTAACCCTTAACTGGTAAAAGTTCCCTCTCTTTTTTAAAATTGAAACTGATGGACGACTATTCACAACCTCACGTCATGGAACTTTTATTCCTTAGGTATTTTTCGTCGAAACTACATTATACCACTTTTTGCACATATTCACTAGAATTTCGCAATTCTTTAGTATTTTTTCATATTATTCACAAGAAAACTACTTTGAAAAAAATAGCCATTTAAATTGTCATCTAGATGATGTTTAATAACTATAAAATTGCTATACGTAAAACTTTTAGAACAATTTTTGGTCTACGTGAAAAAATTATCAAGTTTACATAAATATAAACAATTTAAAGAAAACATATGGTTTAGAATCTAAATGATAAAAAATATAAAGTAGTATACGAAAAACGTGATACAAAAACACTTGATAAAATTTTATTATCTCGTAAAAACTATGTTGGGGTTGGGATCGTTTTGACAGGCATGTTGTTAATTTAAATTTGAATATGATAAATCAATGCGATCGTAAGATTATTTTAAGTAAAGTTTATTTATTGACGATTAAGAAATCACACGTTGTGTTAACAACAAATTATAAGTTAATTAAAAATATTTTTGAATGGTTTTTAAAGATTTTCAATCATAGTTAATATATTATTGAGATCATTCCCTATTTAACTTATTAGTTATTACTGATATAACTAATATAAATTGTATCAAATGAAAAAAAATCTCTAAAATAAGTAAAAAATAATAATAAAAAAACCGTCAAAATAGTCATTAAAATTGCATGGTTGAAGAGTAACATTTCCATTTTACGCATAATTGCATATTTTAATTATTATACAAGAAAATGTTATTGTTACGTCATAAGGTTTCATAAAAATAGTATTTATTATTTTGTTTTTAAAATATATGAATTGAATAATATTATTTATAATTCCTATAGGTACATTTAAAATGTTTAAACGAACTGAGGTAGTTCATTTTATTCATAGAATTTATTGAGGAAATAAATATATATTGAAATTAAATGAAAATTAAACAGACCAAAAACTATTTTATAATCAGGTAAATTGAAATTATTCACAACCAGAATGCTTTTCCAATTCGCCTTTGAACATTATTTAATAAATATGTCTTCAAATAAATATCATTTATTAATTGCACGTATTTTAGATCGAGATGCATTCAAAGAAATATTTAAACTTTTTTATTTTCATTATTTTTAAAATGCATTTATTCTCTTAATGATACTCTTGAATTCTCTATACTATGTTTTACAGTTTTGTAATTTGAGTGTTATAATATTATAAATTTAATACAGAGATACAGTAAAACTCTATTGTTTTAATAAGTCTCAATAAAAATGTTAAGAACATTTTTAAAAAGCTCGGCAAGTGGATACTTCTTTGCTGTACAGTATGTGTCGAGTGGATCACTTTCACGGATGTGTTAAATTTGAATTCAATGATATAAATCATTATAAATGAAAAACGATTCTGAGAGAAGACGGCCTGTCAGTCTATATAACTAAGCGTATTTTAGATATTATTATTATTAAAATAATTTATTTTAATATTAATAATGCAGTAGGTCGAATTAGGTTTTGCAGAAAACATTGTATTTTAAAATGTCATTGAGTGTATAAAATATAATAATATACTCAAAAGTTTTGAGCACTTGCAAAAAATATTTTTAAATTACAATAAAATAACTAACATCATTATTCTTTATTTAAACATTTAATTTTGCCAAAATTTAAACTTGAAATGTCTATAAAAAATTATTTTTTTTTGTATATTTTTTTGAATTTTTGGTTAAATTAAGAACTATTTACGAAAAACCTTGTTTTAAATTTTCAATTCTTAGTTATAAAAACCGAATATTTTATACATTTTTAACTACAAAACAATTTGCAGATGTTCGATGATGAATTTCGGTCAAAATTTAATGTTTAAATGCTTATAAAAAAAAATGTGACTATATATTTTTATTATTTTTAATCTGCTATTTTAACAACTTATGAAAAATCTTGTATTAAGTTTTCAAAAAATTTGATCCAATGAAATTAATTTTATCGATATTTAAAGAAAAAAATTTGAAAAACCAAAAATTTCTTAGGCCTACAGTTATCTCAAAAAATGTCAAAATATTTTAAAATTTTTTTTGATGTATAGAAAATGATAATCTAAATATTTGGTGAAAATTTTAAATGTCTAAGGTTATTCCTTTTTAAATTACATCAAAATAAGAAAATGCACTATTGTTTGATGTTTGTACTAATAAATCTTTAAAGTAATTTTTTAATGTAATACATTAACAAATATATTTCTTTTAAAACATATTTTAATTGATACATGTTTATTGTTTCACAATTAATAGTGAATTACGTATTTAACTTTTCTGATACATCAACGAATAATATAAATTATGATAAATATTATTTAGTACAGTATCTCATAGCAGTAATATGAATTAAAATAAAATGTATGCAGATATCTAATAAATATCAATTTTATACATTTATTTTACATTCTGAGCAGAGAGATGAATGTATTGATTTTTCATTAATATGTGTTTATAAATTTTATTTTTATTTTTTTAGGATTGATAACATAAATCAAGGTTTTCTTGTAAGTTGTTATAAATGCAGTTTAACAATGTTTAAGTACAAATTCACACTTTTTTTTTATAAGCATTTAAAGTTCAAAATTGGACCAAAAATTCATTATAATCTCGAATGTTTGCAAATTATTTAGTAATTGAAAGTGTATAAAACTATTAGTTTTTATAGCTAAGAATTGAAAATTTAAAACGAAGTTTTCTGTAAGTATATAATAGTGTAACCAATAAAAAATAAAAAATACCAATAATACATTAAAAAAAATAAACATTTTAAATTTAAATTTAGACGAAATTAGATATTGTAATCAATAAATCTTTTTAGATTATAGTAAAATATATTTACTTCGTTGATTTTTATAGATACTTTAAATTTAAACTTGAACGAAATTATATTATATTTAAATGGAGAATAATGATGTTATTTAATTGGCTGTAAGTTAAAAATATTTTTCGTGGGTGCATGAAACATTTAAAGTTTATTTTTATATTTTATACACTCGATGACTTTTTTGCAAAATTAATTTAACCAACTGTATTATTAATAGTAATATGAATTATTTTAATACCAATAATATTATAGAATATACTTAGTTATAAAGACTGACAGACTGTCTTCGCTCAGAATCGTTTTTCGTATACAATGATTTATATCATTGAATTCAATTTTAATTCATCCACGAAAGTGATCCACTCGATACATACAGCAGATTGTACAGCAGAGCGGTACCTACTTGCTGATCTTTTTTTTTTTAAAGATAGAAAAACTTATATATAACAATATGAATTATAATTGATTTTTGAATTTTATTATTATGTAGACGAGGCTAAATGGATTAGCAACAATGTCCATTAATTGGGACATACACACCTAGAAGTTGATGAAATCATCAATATACTGGCATTAAGTCCTATGGTTTTGAGTTTTGTATTATAAATAATCTTTTGTATGATCAAAATTAAATAATTATTTACACAAATATGGTATTTTTTTTGTAATGTATTGTAACGAATTTAATTTCCATTTTAGCGTGACGCCGAGGGGTGTGAGGGCAGCGCCCATCACTTAAATGTATTTGGAAAATTAGCTGGACTCCCTCCATGAAAAATTCTTAATTATGCCATTGTTCGTATAGAATGCTTTTATTTTATTGAATTAAAATTTAACACATCCATTACAGTGATCATACTCGACACCCACTATACATAAGAGTGGTACCCATTTGCTGACCTTTTTAAAATTAGTTTTAAGATATTATATTTAAGAAAAGAATAATTAATAGAATGCGGGAAAATTGTAATAAAAACATTGTTAAATTCCGTGTTTTACCTTTATATTTAATATTTTTATACGAAATCGTTTCATGTTAAGCAGTAGAAATATACACGTTACATTGGAATATTGCTGAATATCTTTATATATTTTTCAATGTTAACTTTATAACATTGATCTTTTTGTTTAAATGTTTGATATTCTGGCACATAATTGTGGTTTTAATCATTTCTGAAGAATTTATTTCTATCGTAATAATTTTCGGCAGTGAAACTGTCGACATACCAAAAAGTTTCCTGAAAAGTCATAGTTATTCGGTGACCCATTAGTCAAAATATATTATGTGGAAACAGAATTTTAAATAATAAAATGAAGCTTTTGTTTTACTAAGGCTATTCGATGATGAAATTATCATAAATTGAGTGAAATATAATTAAAAATGCATTTTAAGAATATTAACCATGATGCAGGTTTTGTAAAAAATTATTTAGGCCATCAACATGTTTTTATTTAAGGTAAAAGAAAAAAAAATAATCTTCCTTAAAACTATACTATGTAATTTATCATCGTGTACTAATATTTTAGACCATTATTATTAGACTCGACATATTTTTGGTCCCAGTTCATCATGTTTGATAGTACAATTATTTGTTACTGAACGTCAAAAAGAAAAGAAACCCGAACAACAAGATCGATTGAAGGAACACAATATATCATAGTATATAAAAAAAAAATTCTTTCTATAATACGCATGTCAGGATAAAACGTTGATCAAAATAAATTTGTCGAAACAATTAAAAACAATCATCTCTTAAAGAAGCAGAGTATATGAAAAATTTATAAAATAACATCAACGTTTAAGGGTGGCAAGTTAATAGTTAACAAATAATAAATTGAACTCGCCAAGTTTGAAGTTAAGATAGAAAATAATATAACATAACTCAGTTTAAAAATGGTTTATTTACTTTTTAATCAGTGCGCATGGATAACATAAAGATAATTTTTACTGACTTATATATTTATTTATATTTTGTAATAGGCCGAAGCCAACATTTTTACAAGAATTCATTTGTACATACACATTTACACTACAAGGTCACATGAGGTTAGAAGGGCATTCGTTTGCAAGATGCGGTGAATTGAGCGATTACGAGCGTAATTTGTGGCGTGTAACGGGACTGCAAAGGAAGCGAAGTTTCGTAAGTAGCTTGAAGAAACTTTGGAATTTACTTGTAATAGAAGAGATGGGCATCGACGGAGCCAATAACTTATTCAAAAATTATAAGTTTGCGTATACACTTCTGTCAGCTAAGGTGCTAATATTATTTCATTAGAAAACATAATTGAAATTTATAGTATTAGATTATTTTTTATTTAAAACCGCGTATACAGTAATTAATTCATTAGTATAAAAATTATTAAAACTAAAAAATTTTTAATTGTTTTTAATATTAATTTGATAGTTTAAATTTAAATCAATTTAAATCTAAATATCTTTTTAATCTAAATCAATAGAAAAATCTAAGTTGTTTTATCAGTCAATTAAACTAGTTAAGTTCTTAAGTTAATTAGAAAATTAACTAGCTAGTTATAAGTAAAAAATAAAAAATAATAAACTTTTTAACTAGTTAATGCACATCTTTAGGCCAATGTCTATATTGTTGTTATTATTATTATAATTAAAACACTCAACGTGTAAAAGCTGTCCATTGTGTAGAAAATCAAAATCGATATATAATCAGGATTGCATTATGACATTATTATTACAGTGATGCGAAAATATTTGCATTTAATATTATTAATATATTTAACACCCTATTTTATCATTTGTATCTCATGCGTGGTATTTGCGATTATATATTATGATTAATATGAATAATTTCGAATTATTTTAGACGTACTGAAAACGCAAATCGTATTGATAGTGATTGTGAGCGTAAATTATAGACCAACACTTAACTGGTCAAAAGTACGCTTGGATGGGGGTCTCTCTACATCCAAAAAAGTGAAAAAAATGCTTATAAAATATATTATTCATACAGTATATACTGCATATTATACAGGCGTTGTTCCCCTTCTCTTAGACCCAGCCAGGGTTAGGTTTAAACCTGACTCAGAATTTTTGTTCAGAGAGGGGCAGTTATACATTTTCCTACTTCCTCTTACATACAAGTACACAATTATCAATAATTCGACTTTCATAACATCGACAGTAATGATTATTATTCTTATCATCATTATCGATGAAAAGTCAAAAGGCTACGACCACCCTACTTAACTATCGCATATAAATCTAAAAATAATTGTCAACGAAATAATCAATCGGAAATTTCCATAAACTTTATAATGCACAACTATAATTAATCTGTATCTAACATAATAAAACATATTAAATTCGAAAAAATTAAATAATTTCATTTTCAATGTAATATATTTGTGACAAAACAATATACCTACTATAGTTATCTGATACAAAAAATGTTTGAGGGAGGAGGCTCCAGCTCCAAATTTACACCCTGTGTGCGCCATTAGAATTAGTCTAGCCATTGCCATCTCTATCAGATTTTTGAATGAAAAATATATAATATCATATATAATAAAACACGTAAGAGAATAATTCTATGGCCGAATAGGTACCTAAGCTACCCATATAAATTTAAAAATAAAATAACTTTATATGTTTACATGTACGAGCCACTAGGGATTTCTTTTTGCGCTTTTATCTGTGTACACAATTACAGCTTTGTCAATTTCTTTTACATGATACTTAATTATATTCAAAACAATGTAGGTATATTATGATTAATTAATTAAATTTATAAATGTTATATTGGTCAGTTACAAACCATGAAAATTGTCATTAACACGCATAATAAAAATAAAAATTGCCATAATTATTCCATTTATAATACTATATTCACTCTTAAAGTTCGGTTTACTCCTCCTAATATTTAGCCCGACTACAAGGTTGCATACATGCATCGTTAATCGTTAAGCGCCATCGCTGCTACTATCACCACTGTGGTAGTTTATGTATAAACAACTTCAGCGGCGACGCGACGGTGAATACGTAAATAATGGTAATTCAAAAACTTCGTTACCAATGCCGATGAAAAATTGGAATTTCGTTGGAACGGTTAAATTGCAACTATAACATAGTCACATTATTTACCTCCGGACGGGCCATTGTTTTTCGTGTGGATTTGAACATAATTTATTAGCGAAATCGTGTTCTGCGAAAAATTAACGATATACATGCATTATACCTATTATATTATAATATATAATATATTTTGCTTAATGATATGTCGGAGTAAATAAATAATTGATTTTTGTTTGCAAGGAAGCCAACAATATGCACACAGGCTATAAACTATTTCGATATACTGTACGTATTAATATTGAAGTGTGGTAGATTAGTTATAATCAGATTTGACATCCAACGCATTGTTAAAATATCACACACAAAATAATATTGTGATTTTCAATTGATTCCACAACGCCCGTGCTTTATATTATTTTACAACCGTTCACAAAACAAAGTCGTATAAAATAAAAATACTAAAAAATCCGTTTACCGAGTTAATCGTTATTTGTTCATCTTTTATTTTTTTTTTTAACTTTTTTTTTTCGTATTTGTGTGATTTGCGTCGCCAAGCCAGGTTTTGTTAGTTTATGTACATTGGCACACAAAGAGGACTAGAGGAGTCCTAAATGAATGGGAAAATTCGTCGAACCCCACAGATATATATATATATATATATATATGCACATATTATGTAGTATGTACGCGCTGTGTATATACACTGGATAACAGAAAATGTGCACTAAAAAATAAAATACATAGCAACATAGGTATACACAATAAGCATCATTTTGTTTGAAAAAAATATAAAAAAAATGTTTATACATTTTTATATATATATTTTTTCGGTAACAATACGCTTCGTTAAAACTACTCCAATACGTGTGAATTTTGATTGATAAGTTGACTGTATAGCTGAGTGTTGTATCGTGAGTGGCTGCAGCTATGTGACGACGATGTTTTATCTTTACGCTTTGAATATTAATCCGCGACGAGGTAAATGTAAATTGGTACGAACGAACATAATAAGTCCGAAGCGTTTCAGGTAAAATAATTTATTATGCTCGTTAGTAATTAACCCAGAATAAGAATCGTGGTACCTACTATAATTTGTATATGTTTAATATATCTAGTGTTTAATTTTAAATTACTTTTTATTAATGCATATATATATTAACGTGGCTGTGCCCAGTGCGTTTTAAAAGGTTGTTAGGTACCTAATTATTTTATATCAAACCTAATGACGTTTCTCCACCGGGCCTTGTTACCATACTACACAGTATAAAAGCCAATATTTTCATTTTATCATAATAACGGTGTGTTGTAAAATATAATAATATGTATATATAATCACCATAGATGGGATAATTATGATTGTTTTTATTTTTTTCAATGCATGTAATTTTACATTGTATATGATTTCTGCTCTCGTCGTTAGATATTTGTTTCAAAATACGAATGAAAAAAATTTACCGATATTATTTTTATTACGATTAAATCCTCGTACTTTAATCAAACTCGGTTAGGAAAAAAAATTAATTTATTTTTTATTGCTTTACTTGAAACTTTGAAATGAAAAAAAACCATGTTCTGTGGCGCATTACACCGGTCGGTAGGTTCCGGTCTGTGTTTCATTTCTTCAGAAAAAAATAACCTAAACTTTTGAACTACAATATTCAACTATATTGGTCCAAGTCCAAAAGTAAAAAAAAAAATATTTGGCTGTATAAACGCTACGGAAATAGTATGAATTTTACGTTATTTACTTATAAAATTATTTAATATTAATATTTCATTGAAAAAAAATAATGCTTAAATTTCGCATCTAATAATTTACTGCTAGGTTGCTATTATTATATTTTATTCCATTTTTTTATTCAATATTAGTATATGATGTGTGATAACATTAAACATTATTGATGACAAGTAGATATTATATTTCAATATTAAATTAATATATAGGGAATTTTTAGATTTATAGAATTATAGGTAATAATATAAAATATGAAATAATTAAATACTATAATTATTATGTTTAAGCATGACTTGTTTTGCAATTACGTATTTAAAACGTTTTATTGTTCTTAATACCTATATCGCTCGACTATTAGATTCTGAGTTTAGATTACTAATAATGTTATAAGTCTTACCTGACTAGAAAAACACATTTTTGAATCCTTGAATTATGTATGATGACGATTGATGGATGATGCTGATGCTAAATCGACCAAGAAATAATCATTGCTTTACATTTATAAGAATATACAATAAAATATGAATGTAGATGAGGTATTTTATGATTATCGACTATCAATTATTTGTATAGTAATTAGAAAGTGATACCAAGTTGTTAGTTTAGTATTTCATTGATTGATAATTAAATCAAATTATTTAATTTATTATTTAAATTATTATATGACATACGTAATAATTTATAAATTGGATAAAGATTTTATATTAGGTATATAAATATTGAAAAATTTTCATTATAAATTTAGTTGAACAATTGTAAAAAATATATTTATATAATGTATTTTCTATTATTCTTTAAGCACAATAGAAGGAATCATCTTAGACAAAAGACTCAAGAACTAGGAATTGATAAATCGAGAGTAATCAAATTAAGACTGATGTGGTCTACTATGTTCATTATTAAAATCCAAAATGAACCTTAAAATACAAATGTTAATATACAAAACAGTTATAAAGTCAGTTCGAAATTGTTTGCATTGTAAAATCAAGGCATCAAATCTTTGTTAATTTAATAAATTAGAAAATTCCAACCCATCTATCAACACCAAATAGCTGCAGGAATATGTCATAAATACATTTCTACATAAAGACTAAAGACTTTAAAATTAAAACAGTCAACGAATTCGCCTAAGTTCATTAGAGAAGATTTTATGCCCAATAAGTCACTAACAGAATCCTCCAACTTTAATTGTATCTTCAAAAAAAATCACGCTAACACAAATATAAGACTCAAAAGAAACTGGCCTAGATACTATATCCATATTAAAACCGAAATTAACAATTAAAAATAATATTTGAGGTTCTATTGAAGGATAGCAGTCTCGCTATATAAAATGTAATATATTTTGTATCATATTTTTTCTTATTGCCACTAATTGTAGTTTCTACACAGTTTGTTAAATTATTTCAAATGATAAAAATAATTAAAAAAGGTATAATAGGCTTCACTTTTGAAAATACAGAAGTTTATAATCATTTAGAAGTACAATTTATTATTTTTTTAATTGTTATTTTTTTTGTTGTTATTGAATTTTGTAGTATTTATTTATATTTAAAATCCACGAAAAGAAAAAAAAATAATTATTTTTAAGCAGTATTATAGCATGAATGGAGAATAACTAGGAATGAGCAGGTCACATACAATGTATTTGAAGATGTTATAAACTCCCATATTATATACAAAGATAGTATTATTTCATCAGTTTAATAGTTATACTTTTTGAATAGAATGGCAATAATAATAATGATGTTATTTAAGATTTTAAAGATTACAGTACATAAGTACAATATATTATATGATTAGGAAGTACCAGTAATACACACCTATCAAACAAAATGATAAAAAATAAATACCAACTCTGAAGTTATAATATGTATCGTTTAATTTATACAAGCTGTATTTAATTTCCATCTAAAATGTTCAGTTTAATATTTAATAGATATTTTTTTATAATTAGGTATAATAATTATAGTAATAATAATAATAATAATAATAATAATAATAATAATAATAATAATAATAATAATAATAATAATAATAATAATAATAATAATAATAATAATAATAATAATGATAATAATAATAATGATAATAATAATAATGATAACAATGATAATAATAATAATTATAATTATAATTATAATATTAATAATAACTGTGATAGGAGTTTTAAGTTTTATATAATACAAATATAAATACAGAGTGATTAAAAACTCAATAAAGACAATATACGAGTATAATATTATAATATATTATACATTTATACGCAATAATTTCATAACATAATATGTATTCATTCGGTATCAATCGATCAATTTATTCATGTCCGTCGGGTTATCGGGTTTATTTTGGTTTTCCTTTTATGGTTCAAGTTAACAATAGTTAATTATAATAAGTAACATATCGGTCTGGAACACAGGGCACATTTGCGTATTAATCATGTCAACTTAATCGAAACAATATCCATGCAAATGTGATGATCACCCATAACGAATGAAGCCTGCCACACCGATTGCTACCGCCGTGTTGCATTGCGGCTGGAGTTTCTCCTAAACACAAAATACACACATTCATTATAACATATGTCCATGCACGCACATATTTTCCCAATTAATTTTTGGGATGATCATTTTTTTTTTCTTCGGAAAATCATTTACATGCAAAAACGTTTATAATACGTTCATCATATTATATTAAACTATACATGCCATTAACTACGTAGTTCATTAATTCACTTTCTTAAATTACTAGATACTAACTATTCTTGTGATAGTTGTATGTGTAAATTATGGAACACCACAGTATTATAGTTATATTAAAACACGTTTAGTTGTAGATCCTTTAAACAACAAACAGACAAATTTTCACTAAATACCTAACGCACTGTGTTCAATATCCTCATTTTTAAATTCCAAAAGAATGCAGAAACGACAAGCGAAAATCATAAAACATTTATTTTTTAATTAAATTACGTCTAAAGTATAATAATAAATACTCAATCGATTTCATTAATAACCTATACATAAAGATACAGATGTGTTGAATGCCGTCACATTGCTTTTAACTTTTTACATTATGAATCGTCATAAAATAAAATACCCTGGAGTTTGTTAGTTATTAAAATATGAAACTATGCCAAAACGATCACTGAAACGAGTAAACGATATCCAAATTACATATTACATATTGTTTTGTTTAAAAACAATAATAACTGTTACTTGTTTATTTGTATAATAATATTTAAGCTGATTAATTTAGTATATTATAGGCATCATAACAAGCCATAAATCGGTAATATAAATTAAAATATTAGATGATGGATGTTATACATTTATTTTAATTGATTCAATAATGGAAATTAGTAATTTAATCGAATTCATTTTTAAATAATACTAAGACATAAAAAAATAAACAACTAAAAAGCAGTCGATTCAGAGACTGTACTATGTTTCTACCTATATTATGTCGCTAGAACGAATTTGTGTTAATTGGCGTCAGCGGATTTGAAAATATTAACTTTTGTTAATCTATTTTTATTTGATATCTGTTGTAATAAATAGGCACATAAATAGTCATAGAAGTTTTTTCACAAGTTTTCAAATAGTTGTGGAAATCTCATAGGCCAAGTTTAATAACTATACTGCTACTAATATAATTATAACTCATATATATATAATAAGTGTTAGGTATTCTTATTATTTTCTCAGGACTTTTTAAGAAATCATATGGAAAAGCTCAGGTAAAAATACAAACATATTAATATGAATATTAAAAATTCAGATGTTTTATATACACAATTTAAATTATTTCTAAATTACATTTTTTAGTAATAATGTCTTTGTGTGAAATAATTATAATATGTATTTAAATAAATTGTTTAAATAAAAATTTTATAACGCAAAACAAAATTAAACTATCGTTTTTTTTTTAGTAAAATATGTAAATCACACAATTCGTATTACATAATAATTGTAGGTACGTGGTACAGGTTTTTCACTTCTTCATATATTTTATATCAATATTTCTCAAACTATTATCCAGATTAAATAATTAGTAAACACATATAGTTTTTTTTACAGCTTTGGATATTATTGTTATAAATAAGCATAAAAGCAGTTATTGCCATGAACATATTTCTATAGCAAATTATTTAAAATCTCTATTCCAATAAGTTCCACAAATAAGTCGTAGGCAAGACATGATGTATGAAATGTACTGACAGTGAATTTACATTAATGAATTTAAATACATTTAAGTTACACAAAAATATGATTATTTTTACTGCATCTGGATGGGTATAAATTAGGGTTTACGATTTTCTACGGGTATTAAAAGTACACGTATACACGGATTTCGTTAACCGTATATTTGAAATTTAGAACTGTTAAATTTGTTCACGATAAAATTGTTCATTTTTATTTGTTACTTGTTTGACTCATTCTTTAGTCTTTACAGCGTAGTCTTATCGGCCTACACTAATTCTCACGGCGGTTTTACCTAATTCTTAATTTAATAGTTTAATAATAATACTTCTAAATTCAACAACAAAATTGAAAATTCCTATCAGTTGACACTTGACAGTTATTATTCTCAAAGTTTTTGCTGCGAAGTATAAATAGGTATCAACTATTATTTTAATTTTTAACAATTAAAATTTTTATTTTTATTTTAATATATCAAAATCAAAAAGTTGGGTATGGCAGTATGTTAAGCGTGTAGGAGGTAAAGGCTATTGTAATATGTGTGTTGATTTTGAACGTACAACATTGCTATCAAGTGGAAAATGTAAAAGACGTTGTAATGTATCAAATATTGAAACATCTAAATTTACGTGCAGTCATGAACGAACAGAACTAATTCACGAATTATTAGTAAAATTAATAGCAATGAATCAATTACCTATTTCATTTTATTCAAGCGTAGGATTTACAAAATTTATAACTGTCATTGAACCCAATTACGAAATTTGTAAGCAACAAACAATATAAGTCCGAATAAAAAATTTGCAAAAAAATGTTGAAACAAAAATAAAGGACAATGTAAGTCAGTCTAAAAGTATTGTCTATAACAATTGACAGTTGGTCTTCATCACCTCAGGATTCGTATATTACTGTAACTGCCCATATAATTGACTTACATTGGAATGTTATCTCTTATACCCTTACCACACATGAAATTGAAGAACACTATACAGCTAAACACCTATCGATTCAATTAGAAAACACATTTAATAAATAGGAAATCAACAATAAAATCATGATTGTTGTAACAGATAATACTAGGGATATGGTTAATGAAATTTCATTAATATCTAGTGATACAAATATTTATAGTGTCACATATGAAGCTAATTCTCTTTAATTTGCTATCAATAAATCACATAAACAAGATAATATATAATTATTAGTTCAAAAGTATAGTAAGCTTGTAAGTCATTTTAGACATTTAAATATAGCAAAACACGCCCTAGAGATTAAGCAAGAACAAATAGGTATAGACAAATTAGTTTTAATCCAGTATTGTCAAACGCCTTAGAATTAACCTGTATAATGTTAGATCGGTTATATCGAAATCGACGTCCATTATCTAATGTCTTGACTGATCAAATCATTACAAGTGCAATTATAGCACAAACGTTGGAGATTACAGAGAGCCAATAGTCAATGATAGATTTTCTCATCAAGTAATTTAAACCATTCTAAGTAATAATAACATTGTTTTGTAGTGAAAAGCATTCTCCAGTGTTAATGGTCAGACCACTATTAAATAAAGTAATTCAAAAACATTTATCAATACTGATAATGAATTTGAAATAAATTTTAAGAAAACATTAATATCAGAAATTAAAGACTGTTTTACTCTCGAATACACCTCATCCAACATTGTAAACGTAAGCCAAATATCATTTTTTCTCGATTCAAGGTTTAAGGATTTCAATCACGAGGCAATTGGGTCAAGAGATAAAATTCGTTTAGAGTTGTAAAATATACTATAAACTTCACATTCATTCGTTCAAATGATTGAAAATCCAAGAATCTTCACATAAAAGTGCCATGTAGTTTCTCTATGATGATGAAATAATTGACATAAATGATTTAAAAGTGTAATTACAAAGTTATCCAGCTGAACCGCAGCTTAGATTTCACTTTGATCCTTTTGAGTGGTGGAATATAAGAACAATGAAGTATCCAACCATAGCCGACTGTGAAAGAAAATACTTAACAATATCAGCGACATCTATAAGTTCTAAAAGATATTTTTCAACTGCTGGAAATATCGTTACACCAAAAAAGAACTATTTGTTAACAGAAAATGTAAACATGTTAGTTTTTCTGTATCTAAACAGAAATTTAAAAGATTAAAATATTTATTAAATTACGTTATCCATGTTTAAAAATTAATACATATTCATATTATAATTTAGAACACATTTTATTGTTAAATTGTTAATTATTTAAAATGTATTATATCATGCATCATTATATTCATTATATCATATCTAAAACAGCAACCAAACCAAGGTAATATTTAATATAAAAAAATATAAGTTATTATTATTGTTTATATTGTGTTTTATTGCCTTTAATAGATTATATAATTCTTGTAATAAAGTTAATTTCTACTATTTCTAGTACTTACCAAGTTTATATTGATATATTATGATTTTGAAAGTATCTGTGTTATTAAATACACGGGTTATTACACGTATATCCGTGTATTTTTTGTATTTATAAATACACGCGAAATAGTAAGCCCTAGTATAAATGTATAATAAATGTGTAATATGTTACTATAATTAGTTGCATTAATTACAATTTGTAAAGTCAAATGATGAGTTCATTACTAAATCCAAACGTGATTATAAAGTTCAACTAGATTTTATTTGCGTTCAGTTATTTAAATATAAATATTTACGAACCGTTTAAGACGTGCACTGTAACTGATGTGCTCGCTATATCAGTTAGTGAACAAGTGTACTTTCCTGAGTCAGAAGTTTGTGCGTTGGCTATAAAAAGCCTGCTCTTTGCACCATTTGTCAGTATATCTGTTTTTACGCTGAAAAGCAGAAAAAAAATATTGTTATTAACAATTTAAACACATAAAAGTATTAAAATAACAAAAAATATATGAAAAAAAAAGTTTCACAAAGACATTCCATATTATATTCGGTAGTCTTTTAAACCAGATAGTCTTGTCACATTTAATATTTATACTTATTACTGAGTATAATACATTGTTTACGATACACTTGGGTAGGTATACTTAAATCGTGGTACCTATGATATTATGTTATTATAAAATGGTTAGGTTGTTTTATAGCTTGTAAATTGTAATTGACTTAGTCTAAATTGTTAACGTATTTGATTTTAACTTTATGTGTGTTAAACAATTTTACTATATTTATCGCAGTTGTTGTGTTTTTAATATAATTTCTTCACACAGTTTTTGCATAGTGTTTGGCAGATAAGAAATAAAAATCTGTAACAACTAACTTGCATGCTCAATAATTAATATTCAAGTCAGAATATTGAGCACGGCTTATAAAATTATCTTAATCACATTTAGTTGCCTATTCAGGTACCTAGTATAATATAGGTACTATTATATTAAAATAACAGTACGAAAATCTACATATAATATATTCAACTCAATTTCATATAATATGACCATCATTTTAATTTTTTTTTAGATTAAAGTTTAAATACCATTAAAAATTATTAAAAAAAGGTTTAAAAAAATTTAATATTTTTGAATTCAAAGTTATGTGTATTTTATTAATTATCAAGTAATTTGAACATATCATATAATACTGAATTCAAATGGTAAACATAATTTAAAACAATAAAAAAAATAATTGTTTTACTATAATGATGCTATTTTTATTTGTTTGTTTAGTTATATCGAGATGAGGTGGAACTGCATAGTGAACATCATAAGGTAATTATTATAACGCGCCTCAAATAGAATATTAATAGAAGTGTCTTATTATCGTAAAAAATATACCAACTGAATGGAAATTTACCACAATAATAATTTACAACAAAATTTGCAAATAGATGTTTTAAAAAATCGACGCAAACCGGCGATGAATATAACTATAATAACTATATCATAGTAAAAATATAATAAATTGTACACAATAACATTTTAGTTTATTTTCGTTAATAGATAATGTGATAGATACTCTATTTAATAGGTTGTATAAGTTTAGATATTTATTTTCAAGCGCATTATAATATTAACAATTACAAAATATATGAAAGCCATGGAGGCAGTAATTATCATGAAGTCAAAAATTGTTTGGAAGATGATTAATACGGAGTTTCGGTCATAACGATACGCTCCTTTTGCATTTAATGATTTTAAAATGGAATTCCTTATATCATGTTACATAATTCCATATATGTATACAATGAAAATATAAAATGAAGAAAATTTAATTTAAAAGATTTTCTACTATGCGACTTCATACATCTAGAAAATAACAGAATATTTTTTATTCTGACTAAATTAAATTTTAGCCTAATATAATATACAGGATCGCCTTCATTTCCGTAACCAATAAAATGCATGTGAGTGCCCATAAATTAATAAATGCTCGCAATATGTTACAACTATTAAAATATAGATCGTTTTAATGTACCTATTATTTGAAAAATTGATTTATTAAGTACCTAAAATATTTTTGGTCGTTTATAGGTCGTATAAATATTGAACCTCACGTAGAATAAACAAAATTGTTTTTACAGAATATTACACTTTAGAGTATGACTAAGAATAAATGTTGTTATGTCATTTTATATTTTGCAAATAATATGACAATTAATATTCTCATCGTCTTTATAAAATAAGTGTTTATAAAAAAAAAAAAAAATGCTGCATGTCAATTTCTATATACATAATATATTGCGAGAATAGAGAATAAAGTTATAAGTAATAACTAATAAAATTCAGCTTGGCACAACTTCAAGTCTTATTATAATATACACATTTTATAAAATGTATTGAAAGTAAATAAATTTGTCATACTTTGTGAAATTTATGCATTTAATCTTCGTTATGATTTCGTATTTCTTAGCTTATATTTGGTTTTTGGAAAAAAATTTTTCACTCCTTTATTAAAGATACTTTGATTATAAAATAACATGATTATGAAAATGTATCACTATGGTCAATTTTATAGTATCTGTTAAAAATTCAATTGAAAATTTTCATCACTATTAAGTTTTAAATATGCTAAATTTCAAAATTAATGATATTCTGGTTTTTTTTTTTTAATTTCACTGTTGATACACAAGTAAAGTTATCATTTATTCCAACGAAAAATGTGGTTTCAGTATATAACTGTGTAGCAATTAGAGTTCTTACTTTTATGTTAAAACTTTTTTTGATAAAAATAATGGTTGTGTATTTTTTATTTGTCATTTAATTTGAATAAAGTTGAACTCATACTATTCATATTAAATTTTTTTTATATTGTAAAGTATAATTAATTAGGGTTAGGCATATATACACAAATAATGTATTTTATGGTGTTCAATTTAATTTCAATTAGCTAATATTTATTACTTTTGCGTGGATTGTTTAATGGTTATCATTTTTACTCTAGTGTTAATTATATTATCATTACTCGTAGGTCATAGCTGATTTTTTTTTACTCTAAATATATAGAGATATTATGTGAAAAAATAAAATATTATTTTTCAATATTTTTCCTCAGAATCTTTAAGCTTTATATTTTGTGAATTAAATCGAATTTGAACTGAAATATTTTTTCTACTGTTCTATATGTAAAGTATTAAATAAATTAGTACACATTGTAAATAAAAATAAGACATTTTAAATTAAATGACAATTATCTTTAAAAGCGCTGGATGAAACAAATTGTTTTGATCATCGAGTCATTATAGATAATACATTTTAATTAAATATCGTGAGTAGAAGCATTTGAACTTTTAAGCCTAAATATTAATTACCATTGATATTCTTAACTCTATACAAGGATGTTACCTATTGGTATTTTTATCTTAAGTAATAATGTCACTAGTGGAATTTAAACCATATAAATCCCCAATAAATCCTGCTTGACAAGTATACTCGTATGTGAGATTAAATACCTAGTTGAATACTTCTCATGTCTAGACCATTTTTCAGGATTCATGGTACGTCTCACTCCAAAATGTACTTTACCAACGTTTTCCACCTGGATTTTATTTTATTTCACCAACTAAATGCTAGTGTGGTAAATGAATTAGCAATCCCCGACAACCGACACTTTCATCATAAGCTCGCTCAATATTAACTTAAATCACTTAACCACAACGATGTCTTCAAACTTTCCCTCGTGTACTTAAACATAAGTGGAATAGAAACTTACCAACAATAACCATATGGTATATTATAAATAATTAGACATACATATATAACTTACCAACGGGATGTAGTTGTGTAGATAATACTATAGTTTCTCAACAAGATCCTATTTTACACTATACAGATACTAGTCAAAATAGTACCTATAAACACTATTTATAAACTATGCATTTCAAAATTGAAACAATTCCATTCAAAAATAATTTCGATTTTCGAACTAATTTACATTCTAATATTTATGATAATTGTAATTATCCGTGTTATCTGATATTTTTAAAACATAGTTTTTTTTTGTATGAGTATATTTAGGTATATTTTTGTTGGGCTCTAAAAAATTGTACAAAATGTTTTACTGAAATAGATATTCTTCAGAATTTACATTATAATTTAAACTGTTTGTTGCTCATAAAATATTATGTATGATTGGATATTAATATAGGATTATTGCATATAAAATATTTTTTCTCTTTTCTCGATACTAGGAATTTTATGACATTTAAAAATAATTTATATTGCCAGACATTTGTTTAAATCAATATTAATTATACCTATCTTAGAACTATAAATTGTTTCAACTTTAATCATTTAGTTTTTATGCATCATATTATTACGTTTTAATTTGTTACGATTTGAATAAGATAGTATTATGGTATTAGTTCACATTGTTTGCAGTGTATTTATATTTATAATTTAAAAGTATTATTATTTTTCATAATTTATCTTTTTTATTGTGAAAACTCAAAATTGTCTTATAACTATTTTCAGTATTTAACAAATATGCATTATTTTTTTGGATTAATTTAACTAGTAATTTTTTGTAAATTTTCTGGAACACGATATATATTTTATTACGATATCTATTGCGATAACAATACTAAATTAATGCTTCTCGATTTGCATATTATTCAGTTTTTTGTTTCTGTTAAATTATTTTAGACATATTACCACGAATCAATCTAATATCAGATTATTTATTCGTGGAAAATGGAACTCTCTTATTTCTTTAAGCTCCGAAATGCATTTATTCATCGATTCAATTTTTTTTTGTGCTTTTAATAAGCATATAAGTAGTTTTGACAGATTGCTTCAATTTAATCATAACTGGTAAATTAAATCTTTCCAATTTTTATAATAATATATGATTATAATATGTAAGGTTCTTATGAAGTATTGTATAGACTAAAGCATTTTAACTTTTCGTAATTTAATCATACGATAAAAATCATGATTTAAAAAAAGACAAGTGTTTAGTGATGTATTTTTTTTAATCAATCTGTATGTTTATTTGTTATACTCATATAGAATACCACACTTCTTAATGAAGTGTCCCTTTAGTTAATACAATTATAAAAATAAGTATGGTATAAAATCGTAAGCTTTATATTCTGATAAACGATCCGTAATAATCTTATGATAGTTGTATTGAACTTATCGCAAATATGGATGAACAAACTTAAGTGTGTATCGGAGTAATAAGGAAGAAGTTACTATAGGTAACAACTCATATACAAGATTTAAAACATCTAGAATTAAACAAATAAGTTTTTGTAACTCTAACGATTTATATAATATTTTCCTTTGTTGACTTTTTTTTACTAAACCTTTATAAATTTAACCCATTATGTTTTTGTCGTTTAAAATGGAATACAAATGGCAAACGAGGGTCGTATGTTCAAGGTAAAGTGGTAAATTGAGGGAACTCTAAAAAATAAAAATATAAAACCGTAAAGCTCGTCGTTCAACCATTCAGTTCTCCATATCACAATAGTAGAATAGTAGTATACGGTTTTTGAAACTGATTAATGTTTCTAACGCTATTTTGCACGCACATGTAGGTACATTAGGTTATAAACACGCCATCGCCATTATGTCCTAAGGTTTAACATCTATCGCAACCAAAATATATATTATACACTATTTTCAATTCTAAATTCAATTGGTTCCTAAATAAAATGTAATCATCTTATTTTAAAAAAAAAAAATAATACCATTATACGTACAGTGATAGTGAAGATTACATTTTTTTTACAAATCATTTTTTGTAAAGTTAATTTTATTAAGTTATTTATATTTATAGTAAATATTTATTATTGACGCAATTGTTATATATACGGACTATATACTATAGGTTATAACAGTATAACACACATCTACATAGTTTATTTGAAAATTAACATACAAAGGACACACATTTTTAATTTCTAAAAATATTATTTTAAACGATGAATTTCACTGAGATATCCCATCAGACATACTAGATTTTTATTATTTTCTGTATAATGTGTACCTATCTTATATTTTATTACTAGTGAATTAAATTTGTAGAATTAATAACATAAAAGAGTTTTTTTTAAAATGTTTTATACAATTTAAATTTTATCTAATGTGGGAATCATAATTTAAATTATAACATGGCACTAAATTATGCAAATAAATAATACACTTGAATTTATAAAAAAAAGAAAAGTGAAGTTTTCAAGACATAAAAAAAGAAAAGAAAAAGCAAATAATACATTAGTAATAAATTATCATTGTACGTACCAAATGATTTATCAATCAATAATAATTTAGAATAAAATGTATACATATTATATATTAAAATAAATATTTTTTTTTACTGGAAATAATAATCTTTATTTACTATATTAATAATGTTTGTGAAAAATTATTTTAAAGGTTTATCTTGTAAAACATCAACATTGTAGTGACTTATACCTACACCTGTTATATTATGTGTATTTTGTAAATATTCTATACAAATTTACTTTTTACAATATACTTAATTCATTGTTCATTTTATGGTTTAATTATATTACAAAAATAAAATAAAAATATTATATTCAATCGTTTGTTTTGTAAATGTATGGTTATTAAGATGTAAAAAGTTGACTGCAAATTTATAAATTATTATTTTTGAAAATAGACGCCTTTGTTTAATAAATTCTTTGCCATTATTAAATATGGCTAAGTACTTATTGATCTGTAATAATTCGTTTATAATATAATATGTAAAATAAAAATAAATACGTTTATCAGAGTATGTGTAATAAAAAAATTATCTCAAAAATTTATTTAGTGTGCAAACTACATTGATTTTTTATGCATTTTTTTGTGTTGCTTTTTATATGTATTTACTTTTGATCGTTTTATAAGTCTTTATATACAATAGTAGCAGTACAGATTTATAAATGCTAAGTTTTTTTCAGTAGAATTTAATATTGACAAATCTTATAAGTTTGATCTCTGAAAGATATTTTAAACAAAATAAAAATGAAAATTTTTGATCATTTTATTTATAAAGTAACCTTATTGTGTGGCGAAAGAAATTATTATTATAAAAATGTTCGTCGACAAGTTTTTGATATATTAGCCATTAGTCTAATATATTATAGGTATACTATGAGTTTATACATATTATAAGCTTTATTTCTGTCAATTTAAAATGTCTTACTATTTAATGTATTAAAAAAAATAAAATATGAAGTCATTTTATGACAGTTGTTCTAAAGTTCTATATAATATTTAAGTATTAATAATCTAATGGTTTTAAAAGAAAAAAATTAAAAATTTAAAAATTAAAAATTAATATATTAATATAACATAATAATGTTTAATATTTCAGTATAAAAAACCAAATTAAATAAAAATATGATTCACCTATTTATATGTATTATATATTATTATATTTATAATATAACAGAAAAACTATGCTAAGTGTATTAATGGTACCTACTAGAAAGTAATATCGAGAAATAAACTTTGTTAACCGTAAAAGTATGACGTGTTAATTGATACCATTAAGCCACGTTGGAGTTACGTCGTAACTGAAAATTGTTATGTATGTAGTAAAAGTTCAACTTATTGAGAGTAATTTGTACGTCAAAACTTTTACGAGCATTATTATTTCTGTGGGTTTCACAAAAGCGTTAGAACCGTTTCCATTACGTGGAATAAAGACTGTTTGGTGGTTATAAAAATAAGATCGAACCTCTGGTGTGTGTACCAAACAATAACAAAATACAAAAATACTATTAAAACGATCCAGTTTTTCTTACAATGCCTTTAAGAAAGCTCAAGCGGTTCTCAATAATAGAATCAAATAAAAAATAAATAAACTTTATGGTGGCATCATCATGCTATCTTAGAAAAAAAATCATATACACTGTCGTAGCAAACATCAATAAAAAAATGCTGCTATATTGTGCCATACACATTTCATGATTTGCATTGTGTTAAAGTTTATTTTTTGGTTCTACACTTCTACCATAATCTGTTTTTTTACGTATTGTTTTTAACAACACACTTTTTCAATCGGTAAAAGTTCTCTGAAAGTTTTTTGTAGTCTTGTCAATCCGTTGAATTTTGAACACAGCTGATAGTATATTTTATATTTTTTTGAATTTTCGACAAGTTTAAAAGCACATTTGAAAACCTTCGAAAAAAATATTAAATTTATGTTGTATATAGTGTATCTGTTTTCAACCAATTTATCTTCATAATTTTTGTGTAAATTTCTATTTTTTTAATAACATGGTTTCAATTATTTTGGATACTTGGTACTTAAGATAATAATACAGCAATAAGTAGATTCCATTCAATCCAATGGAGGCGAGACTAGTGAGTAACGACATCATATGTGGTTGGAGGTAGAGTTAGGGTGTAATTGAACAAGAGAGGAAAAGAATATTACAAGTATTTCTAAAAACCGAATTGGTACCTAAAATTATTTTTATTTTTTCTCATTGTTTTAATCGATTTAAATATCTAATATCTAATTTTATTGCAGGCTTCGTGTTTTTGTCTAATAACGTCAGTAACACATCAAAAATATAAAAAAATATATACTTTTTTAATGGGTTAGGGTCGATAATGGTGTTGGTGTGGGGGATACTTTTTAATTTGTAATGTTATATTTAATTCTGTAATCATGTAAAAAATTAAAATCTCAAAAACAACCTTTTAGTTAATTTGAATTATTGCGAGGCGAGTTATTATTTTTTAAATTATTTATATAATTAAGCTATTAATGACGAAGAAATAATAAAAATATTAAACATAACTTGTAAGTAATTCATAAATAAAATTACGTTGGTCACAGTGTGCAAGAAATTAATTTGAAAACGATCTTGCTAAGAAGAACTATGGTCCAAAATATTGGTTCTTAAATCTAAATCAGTTTAACATTTGATTATTTTATGATAACCATAATAAAAAAACTACATAATAAATACCAATTTTTAAGAATAAAACATTAAATTCCTAGGCCATAAGAAATCATTAAAAATACAAACATAATATAAATTTATATTGTGCAATATATGACGCCACAGTTAAAAATTGTTTATTTTAGTTTTGAAGAAGTTTACATGAAGTTTTAATTTATAATTATTATTTAGTAGGTACACAATATAGATAAATATTTTAGAATGTACAATTAAGGTAGGTTTAAAATGTGTTTTTTATTAAACATGTATCACGTACTTAAATAAAACAAAATATAGTTGTTGGTTGATATAACAGTCAAACCAGGATAACTTGAATTTTATTAACTCAAAATCGTCTATACCTTGAACTTTTTAACAGGTTCCTAGCATCTTCTATTTATGTAATGTAAAAAAATAGTGTTTAATTTAAATATTTTTTGGATTATTTGAACTTTCAATTTTATTAAAATCAGTAATATATCGGTTATTTTCATATGTGTGTCCATTGTAAATTTCCATGGATAGTAAAGCCATTAACGTTATTGTGTCCAAAGTGGTTTGTCTTTACTACACGTGTTGTGATAAATAACACAAACCGCCAAACAAAAATGAATGCCTTTTTTAAATTATAAAATATAATAGGTAGGCATGTATACCACGTAGAATTTTATGCAATAATAGGTATGAAATTTGATGATTTGAAAAATAATAAATTATTAATAAATATAAATTGTGCTTAAATGACTTTTACTTTACATAAAAATTGTAATTTGAATTGTATACATTTGTTTTTTTTTTTGGTTTACTTAATCTTAGGTAACTTGAAATATTTTTGTAGGTTCCTTCAACTTTAAATTAATCAAGTTCAACTATATATTAGTGAATCTCACAAACAGTTGTCACGAGAACCCCTATCCTAAATAATATTTATGTAACGAGGATAGTGTGGCCTATAAAAAAATATTTATTCATACAGATAAAAAATGTTCTAATTCAATACACCAATAAAAATAAACAAAACAATTTAAGTACAAGTATAATATTTTGAGAGTTCTCGGTTTTCTTTCATTGAAACGACAATGTTAATAGATTCTAAAAATACATTTAAATTAATATTTATGTGTCGTAAATTTTAAATAATTCTCTTTACTATATAGCTAGCAACCCTACTTAGGTATGTTTTCCATTTCTATTGTCTTTATGACTAAATACATCCTAAACAAAGCAAATGTATGAATATAACTTCAAATGTTAGTACTTTTACTATGTAATTCATTTTTTTTTTTTTACAAATCAAGAATTTTTCAATGATTTATAATATTTAAACATAACAAAAAAAAAAAAAAAGTATGCATAATAATATAGTCATGCTGCGCTATATCTTTTACTTATTTTGTTGTGAATTTGTGATATTTCAAAACTATATACAATGTGTAAGAATATTAAGTAACTTAAATAGATAAAATAGCTTAATGATTAAACAATAATTTATTGTACCTATACGTTTTTCTTGAACCGGTAACATGTGAAACTTGTATCTATTTTAAACAATATAATTTTACAAAAATAAATTGTTTGTTATCAAATGTTATGCTCTCATTTTTTTTTTTTTTTTTTATAGTATTTTGAATATAAAATAAAATTGTGAAATTTAATAAACATATTGCTGTAAATAGTTGAAGCCAATTATTTAGTGAATCCATAAAATCGTTCTAAAACTTAGAAATGTATAATAATATAATTAAAAAAATAAAAATATGAAGTATCAATGTAAAATATTACCATGCATTTATAAAGTACGTATAGTACTCATGCATATCTATATAAGTACGTATATCAACAATATGCTCGAATGATATTATTTTTTTCTGTATTAGAAATTTGTTGTTAAAAACTTTCGAAACTCTTTGTTTAAAAAAAAAAACAAAATAATCTTAAAGTTTTTCATTAAAAGTAGTAAATCGTTTTTTAACTTTAAGTCTAATATTGTAAGTCTTATAACCCAAAATTTTAGTATGTCATAAAAGAAAAGCTTTTGCTTCTATGTACTTCATATTTAAACAAAATTAGAAAACATATTTTGCAGGTATACCTAGCAGAATTTTTAAGGTAAATACACAAAAACAAAAATCAATACACTATGAAATATAATTATTATTTTATGTAATATTATAACACATCTAGCAATGGCTTTCGTGTAATAAACGAGATGGTAAAATGAATAATCTAACCTTGGCGATTAAGTTAAGCACATTTAACGTTAGTAAATCCCAGAGGATAATCACCTGGGATTTTCAGTTATATTTAACTTCCACATTACCATTAATATAAACACTTTAAAGAGAAATGTAAAATATTAAATTCAAAACGAATTCATCTCAAACGTTAAAATTATTACGATGTGCAATTAATACTATAGCTTATAATTTTCAACGTAGTTTGCACTTATATTCAAATTGATATCATAAACCATCTGCAATATATTATTAACAAAAATAAAAGGCACACCATAAAAGGTCAAATGCCTTTGACTGAAATTTAATGCATATTATTATATTTATACTTGTATTAGTTTATATTGGAAAAAAAGGACCAGGAAAATTACCAAAAAACATATTATCATAGTTGCGTAAAAAAAATGTAGATAATAGAAGTTCAGAAAAAAATTCTTGCTGAAATTATTAAAAAAAAATACTATATTATTTTTCTTTTCGAACCACGTGATTTATAATCTTAGTATTTTACTTTTGAAAATTTTCGGACTTTTATTAATTTATTTTCTAAAACCAAAACCAGAAACAGAATTTTTTGAAATAATAATCAAGAAACAGAACAGAAAAATTAAGAATAACCATATAAGTATTACCGAGTACTTAGTCTATATATTTCTCAGAATATCGTCTTAATCATCTTATAGTATGTAGCAATGCAGTATTACTTATATTATACTTAAGCTAACCAATCATATGATTTCTTTTTTTTTTTAGAAATTATGTTACATTAAAGTTTATTAACAATGCATTTTTAAACATTTTAAATTTTAAGATAAGTAAAGAATATATGGGATTTACAATGATTATAATATATACTATTTTTTTTTTTTAGATTTTTCTAAGAACATTTTTTTTTTTGTAATTAAAGAGGAGTACCGAGTACTCATAAAGTTTCACGTAGTGCTCTATTAAGGGTATAGATGTTGTTTTTAATAGGTTATTTTCCGATGTTTTCGTAATGGTTTCTTTAAAAGTAGTGAAAAACTACCGACAACGGTTGAAGAAATTTATAGAAATATCACCAAGTACAGTTTTCACTGAACTCGATTCAGAATCGTTTTTTGAATGCGGTTTTATCCATTGCTTTAAAATGTTATATCACAATTTATAAAATACCATGATGCACTTAGATAATTGAAGCTAAATGAATTCCGATAGTCCGGTTTTTGTATTTTGTACGGATATCTACTTTTTAATAAGTTTCTACATTCAAACAGCTAAATTCATAATGGTGTAGAGTACTGATGAATTTTATTGAAAATCTATGTTTTACAATTGTATTATATTATATTTTTAGTACCGTTTTAATTATTGTTTTTCAAAGATTCACTACGCATTTTTTTAATGTTTTGAATCATATGATTTAGTTCTAAGAGATCGTAATTTTAATATTTATTGACATTTAATCGAACAATTATTTTAATATTATTGACTTGTACCTATAAGCTATATATTATTATATTATTATAGCACGTTTATTTTATTTTATTATTGAAATGATACATTATCCTACCTACTTCAATAGCTACTACATATAATAATTTACTTAATTTGTTATGATGTATAATTATTTTTGTAAGTATTAACATTAACATGAAATTATTTTGCCTTGATAAATATTGAAAAGGTAACAATATTCATTATATGAGTATATTGATAGCATTTAATAAGTGGAATTTTTTTTTTTTTAATAATGTTCAATTATTTATTTGTTAGTAGTATATTGATATTTGAGCGTATATTCTACAATTTATTTATCCATTTATAAACCTCATTATTATCGTTTATGTTATTTGGTAGAATAAAATAAGTAGAAACATTTTTTTTTTAATAATGTTCAGTTATTTAGTTGCTTATGATATTTATGCGTATATTCTACAATTTATCCATTTATAAAGCTCATTATTATCATTTATGTTGTGATTTTATTAGTATGCTAAATATCTTTAGAATTTAACAACAACAATGGCGTATAAATGTATTTATTCAGCCTAAGGTAAGTTTATATTTGACATTTGAATATTCATTATTTATATAGTCTTCATTAGTTCTTACTTATAAACCCGACTGATGAATTTAACATTAAATTGTATTATTTTTGTTTCATTATATAATATGAGTATACTGAGTGTTTCCATAGCGCTTGTATTAATAGTACACATACAACGGTAAATATACCATTTTATATATAATACTCCTCTACCCACATTTTGCCTAAGCATTTAAGCTTATATAACTATTTGGATATTTTATGAATATTAATAATTTATTCAATTCTTAAATATTTACATAAATAAGTTTTATAAAATATAAATGCCTATGTTAGAATTTTAAGGAATTCTATAATATCAAGATGTAATTTGTTTATTTTGATGTTAGAAGTTTGAATAAGTTAAAAAATACTATAAATTATAATAATAACTTTGGAAAATAATTATCATCAAAAATAAATTAATTACAAGAAAAGTTATTGATATGTAGAAACATGTTGTGTCACTCTGTATATATAGTCAATAAATTTATATATCTAAATATACAGGCTAGTCTTTTTAATATTTTGGTAAGTATAGTGTTAGATTCTAAGCGGATCGAGGTATATATTGATTTTAAAATGTTGTGTGTCATTTTTTTTTGTCTGTCCTCACGTTTTAGAACATTAAAAATGCTTCGATTTTCTTCACCAGCATCTTTTCTCGTAGAAAAGTAAATTTAAAAGGCATTTTTCTTTTTTTGATGGGGTAAAAAATAAAAAAACTCCCAATAATTGTCAAACGCGTTGGGAAAAACGGGAATTTTTACGTAAAAAAATTTTTTGAGAGAATCGATTTTGTTTTTTTTAAAGTAACACAAAAAATAATAATTGTAGATGCATTAGATTGTTGGTGCTTTTAATAAGCATTTTCAATACACTATAACATTTTCATTTTTTAAAGTTATTAATATACAAAAGAAATTTTCAGTAAATTATTTTATTTTTGTCGATAAAAAAGTTGAGCGTAAATCTACAATAGTTTCTTATAAGCGTTAAAGTTAGAATTTCTACAAAATACGTAAAAATTAAAAAAAATTTCAGTTTTTATTTTATTTAGAAATTTATAAAATATTTTCTATTTAAACCTAAGATTTGAAAATTAAACACAAGATTTCTTATAAGTTTTTCTTCTATTCACAATAAAAAAAGTTAATTGGAAACTCAAATAAATTTTTTATAAAGTTTAAAATTAGACATTGGATATTAGACATTCATCCGTAAACCACTGAATTCTCAGAGAACGAATTTCTTATTTTGTTGTAATAATTTTTCTACTTTATTATTTTTTTGGTCATCGTTTCTACTATCATAGTGATAGTTTCTATTTATTTATGTAATATATCCATTACCGTGAACTACTCAATATCTACTGATATTATTAGCAGAGCGATACTTACTTGCCGACTTTTTTTTTTTGATCAAGGTGCTCTAATTTAAAATAATAATGTTTGTACATTTTGTATAAGAATCTAATTCAGGTAATTTATAGTGTATGTTTAAACACATATATTAAATGGGTATTTATTTATTTTTCCTAATCATTCAGATATTTAGCTATGTATTTTTAAGCATTATGCGTGTAATGGATAATTACTTATCACCTATAGAAATATGTATGATTTTTGGTCGATAAATTGTTAACAATATCTTATTAAAATTTATTAATTTTAATAGTTATAATTATTATTAGGATTTAATTAAAAAAAAAAAAACAATTGTAAACCATAGAATATAAGTTAGATTTGTGAGTACCTTATTATTTTGTATTAAAAATAGACTTATTGTACATTTCAATTTGTTTAAAATTGAAATAGAAATTGATGTTTGATTTAGATTGCATAACAATAATATAAGGAAAATAAACTAGGTAGGGTGCATATAATGTTAGATCGTGGGGGTGATTTGTTTCTGTAAACATTCAGTACTACTATTACCTGATACCGCCTCGGCTTGTGTCGTAATTTAGGCTTGTCGTCTCGTGACGCCATACAATGAATTGACTTGGTTGGGGTACTTTGGTTATATAGCATTTTAGCTCTATAGTGCTACCCACGTAGTAGAATTTGTCTTTCACTTGTACGCCTCTTTCATCTGTTATTTCCAATTGAGGCACTATAAGAAAAACAAAAATACAATTCTCTTTAAAAATATTTATAGTTTATTAAATGATTTTCAGAAATTTTGCATTGGTATATTGGTGGTTCAAACAAATACAAAATATAAATCGGTTCATTTTAGTATAGTACACATTAAAGTATATAATTTTATTATGCGCATCACAAGGACAGTATACCCCCAGGAATAAAATACCATTATTATACTCAAAATGTCTTAAAATTATTTAAAAAAATGTGTGTATAAATTATTTAGCATTATTCTTTAAAAATAAAATCATATTTTATATTATATTTATTGATCATAACGTGTAAAAATAACGTGTTTTTTATTTTAATAAACTGTATAAAAAACTGGTAAATCATTTATGATTTTAAATAGAATTCTTGTGTAATATTTTTATGCAAGGTACATATTATATAGTTTTAATTCATAAATTGTTTATTGATTTATACACATACATAGGTGGATAGTATTCATTCGATTTTTTGTACAATATTGTATTCGTTTGGTATACAAAAGTAAAGTCAATAGTTTTTTTAACGAGTTTTTGTTTATTTTGTATTATTTTTTCCAGTATAAATAATCAATTTATATTTCTCGAATAGATTTTTTTTTTAATTTTAGACGATTATATTAAAAATTATTATAATATTACGATGATTTCATTTATAATAATAAGTATAATGCTGATAGGTTTATTTATGCCCTAAAATAAAGTTTTTTGCTGAAAATGTCCTAACTAATATTATACATTACTATATACAACAAAAGGAATACTAACCTATAATAGCTAGATAAACAGTGAATGCGATTGGTGGATGAGTTGATACTTGACACTCATAATGACCTCCATCTCTTTCATTTAAATAAGATATACGAAGTTGCCAATCGTTTGGATCTTTAAATAAAAGCTCGTAACGCTGATCTGTACTGTATACGTGGTGGCCAAATGAAAGTAGTTGCATCTTATCACCTGCCCTTCGAACCCATGACACCTGTAAACAAGATTAATAATATAACAGTTCGGCGGTATATAATTCGGTGCTCGAAATGGAAAATTTCCCAAACAGGATTGTTTAAAATTATTCGTTTATAATTATTGTATATTTGTCTAAATATTATAAATTATAACCAAGTATACAGCCGAGTCAAGTAAGAAATTGACAATAATGATAAATGCCAGATGATTTTATATAATTTATAAAAAATATAAAACATTTTGCAGATTGAATAATAAACAATAATATTATTGTTATTTTAAATTACTTATATAGACATCTAATTATTCCAGAAAACAAATATAAAAAAAGTGGGCAAGTGGATATCACTCTGCTGTACAGTAAGAGTATAGTGGGTCACTGTAATGGATGTGTTAAATTTGAATTAAATGATATAAAATCTTTGTATACGAAAAACGATTCTGAGCGAAAACGGTCTGACAACATATATTACTAAGTATATTTTATGGCATTATTGCTATTAAAGGAATTCATTTTACAATTCAAAATATATTAGGTTGAATTCGTTTTTATCAAAAACATTGAATTTTAAAATGTCATTGAATGTTTAAAACATAATAATATACTTTAAAAGTTTCAAGCACCAACGAAAAATATTTTTAAATTACAACAAAATAAATAACATCGTTATTCTTCATTTAAATATTTAAATATATTTTTTGTTTTTTATTTATAGTGTTAATTAATTATGTGAAACCTTGTTTTAAATTTTCGATTCTTAGCTATAAAACCTGAATGTCTTATACATTTTTAACTAAAAAAAAATAATTTGCAAATATTCGATGTTTTGATACATTTTGGTCAAATTTTGAACTTTAAATGCATAAAACAATATATGCGCCTATGTATTTTAAATGTTTTTGATCTGCATTTATCACAACCTACAATGAACTATTTATAGAATTTACAAGGTTTGTGACCCAAAGAATATTTTTTTATCGATATTTATAGAAAAAAAAAAATTAAAAAAAACTGAAAATTTCTTAGTCTTACAATTAGTTCAAATGAGTTAAAAGATTTTTAAATTGTATGGTGTGTAGAAAATGACAATCTTAACGATCAGCGAATTTTTTAAATGGGCATTGTTATTCTTTTTTGAATTATAATAAAATAAAAAAATCATTAACTGAGAAATCGGTAATTTACGAGGAAATAACCAATATCTAATTTCATAAAAAATTAGTTTAACTTTCCGGTAAACTTTTTTATTTGTAAAAGATAGAAAAACTTATGGAGTACATTGTGTTAAATTTTCAAACCTTAGATTTATTCAGAAAAACTTTCATGAATTTCTAAATCAAAAAAAAAATTTGGAAACTTTCGTGATTTCTACGTATTTTTTCGAAATTATAACTTTAGACGTTTATAAAATCTATTGTAGACTTACACTCAACTTTTTTTTTAATTTTTACTTACAAAACGTTATGAAGAACCTTGTATTAAATTTTTAAGAATATTTTTATTGACAATAATTAAAAAAAAATATATATACTAAAAATTTCTTACACCTATAAATAGCTCAATAAAAATCAAATAATATTGAAATTATTATTGTGTATAGAAAATGGTTATATTAACATTTGGTGAAAATTTCATGTATCTACTGATATTTTTTTATGTTTAAACCAAAAAAAAACAAAATCGATTTTGTCAAAAACTAGTTTTGCGTAAAAATTCCCGTTTTTTAATATTTATTTTTGTTTTTCTTAACGCTTTTTAAAGCTATAAAAAATTTCCATAAACTACTTTTTAAAAATACTAACTAGATACAATTTTCTACCAGAAAAAATATCGATGAAGAAAATCGAAGATTTATTTTGACTACTTATCGTGTTGACAGACAGAAAAAACATTTCGCTTAGAATCTAAAAAATTAAAATTTATCAATATATATTTTGTACTGCTTCATATTTAGGACCAAATGCTTACATTTTTCTTCGTTTTCTTCTTTGTTTAATGAATTGAATTTCAATATTTCATAAGAACCATAAATATATGTAATTTGAAGGTTTGAACAAAGTCAGATCAGTCATCTTATGAGTAATAACCGGAAATTTTTATTTATGTTTTATTAAGATATTCGCAGTTAAAATATTTGGTTCACAGAACCCTATTTATTTATTTCAAATATAATACGTAATTATAATTATTATAATATTTTTATATTTTTTTTATTCTGAAACCATTTTTTAATATCTAGTACAATATTGTTTTTTCTCTGAAATATCCCAATAAATATTTATATTATGATCTGTGATTTATTTTTTACTAAATACTTATTATTTTAAAAACTATTGTAAGTTTACTTTTTTAAATCATCTTTTGTATTTATACATAATTTAAAGTTATTATAATACAATATTATTGAAAAAAATGTTATTTTTATTTTTTGTTAATGTAATAATTTTTTTATTTTTTTGAATATCATTTTACATTTTATATTATCATGCAGAATATTTTTAAGAGTATTTTTAATGTATTAAAATATTATTTGAACGAGTCTAATTAATTACGAGTATTTTAAATTCAGTTGAGCAGATTAGAGGAATAATATTTTGTAGTGTATTCCTGTGACACTCGACTGCACTTATCTAAATTCTAAATACTTAAACATTAACTACTCGTTCGAGTATTTATAGTTCTACTATTATTATTTTGTTATTATGACTTCAAAATATGTTAAATATTTTTTTTTTCAAAAATTTTAATACTTTTCTTGGTAGATTTTTTAGAAAATCTTCATATTTCATATTTTTAGATTTAATTAAGAATTATTAGAGCGTTTGCATAGTAATTTGAATCAAAAAAATAACTCACGTTACCTACTGACAAATTATAAGAAATTAAAAAAAAAAAATATAAGTAAATTAAATTTACACAACGTTAACACTTTTTTCAATTAAAACTTGAATGAAAAAAAAATGTTCACAGTAGTGACCATAGAATGTATGCAATGAACACATTTTATTTCTCATCTATAAAAATCATGTTTTACTATTACGGTTTGTTAAGTGGCATCA
Source organism: Pentalonia nigronervosa (assembly GCA_014851325.1). NCBI lineage: Eukaryota > Metazoa > Arthropoda > Insecta > Hemiptera > Aphididae > Pentalonia > Pentalonia nigronervosa. The sequence goes on from JACXSJ010001362.1 coordinate 52,580, forward strand.
TTTGGGGTTAAGGTGGACATTTGATCTTGTCTTAATTTTAAAGTCAGTCCATTGTTGTTAGTAAAAAAACATAATAATTTTTATATTTTTCAGGAATTGATGTAAATTTTGGGAGATCACAATAATAATTATTATTTTAGTTGGAATATATTATACGTATGTAGACGCATAACCTGGGAGCATATGTAAGTGCACAGGGGCGAACTGGGCCGGTCGGGTGGTCGGCAAACGCGGATTGACTTGTCCCCCGTATTTTATAATTTGGCCCAGTAATATTTATAAGAAAATATGAAAACAGACAAAAATATATTTTATAATATGATGAATTGTAAACACCGGATAATACACGTGGTCAAGACTCAAGGTCATTGTATAGTAACATCTGTAGACAGTATTTTAGTGTAATCTGACTTATGTAATAAATACTTATGGAATAAATAGTCAACAATTATTGTGGTAAAATAACACAATAATATTTTGATAAAAAAATTGTTTTTATCATATTCATAGATTTTTGGTAAAAGATGGCTCGAAATTCAAAATCGGTGACTGGCCATTTATTTACCCAGTTCACTCTTGTTAAAGTGCAATCAAAAAATAACATGTTAGGCACTAGCCTATAAATGCATTTGTATAGTTTCAGTTAGAATAATTGTTCTCATATTGAACGGAAAGAAGCTGGGATATTAAATAGGTATATATTCACAGTACGTTGTATGCGACACGTAGTGAACAATACATAATATTATTATAATCCTATATTAGATTTTTATTTCCAAAATTTGTTTCTTTCATTCTAACACTGCAATATACATTAACTTAAGTATAATATTATGTAACGCAACAATTACTCTTAAATGTATTCGTAACTAATAAAACATAACATGTGATAATATTTAATATATTATTTTATTATTTCGGTTACTTTTAAGTAGTTGCGTTAAGAATTTTTTATAACTTAATGTACAGAAAAATGTTTTCCATAACGACACCACTGAAATTTATATTATATATTTTATTTAGCTCATTATGTCGTATTTTCAAAAAAATCGGCTATTTTTGTCTCTGATAAATACAATTATTTAAGATGAGAATTGTATGAGAAATGTATTTATTTTACAGTTATATGAGCTGGTCAAAACGTTTGTCCTTTCCCTATTTAAAACTAAAATGACACCAGTGGGTTTCGTATAAAATACACAACATACTTTATATGAATGTGACTTTAAAATATTAAATTTCACGGTGCGTATTGAATTCTAATATGATGTCAACGTAATTCATGGGTATAGAATAAAGCTGAATATTTTAAAGTATAACTGAATTTATTGGGTACAGAATACAGATATATTTTGGAATGATATACATTATTGTATATTAAATTAGGTATATCGATCAAAAAAAGTAATAGTCTTATTGTTTTTTCTAACAATTAACTGAAAAATAATTTAAAAACATTGGAAACACAAATTTACGAAACGTTTTTATCTATTTTGTACATTAAATTTGAAGGCATAGGTGCAGTGAATATTTAATTACCTATATACATGAAATAATCGTATGCCTACTATGTTAAAAAATACTAACATACAACTAAAACGGGAAATTAAATTTATAAAAACATAATATTGTTGAAAGAAAGTAATATCTTGATTTTTATATAATTTAAACAATTTAATTTTATTTATTCAATTGTATATTTTCATACATATAATTATAAGTTATATTGTCTGGAAACAACTAAAATAAGAGAAAGGAATATATAATTAATAATCTATGAGTACATCAGACTTTAGTGCACAATGATTTATAATGCAATTTAATTGGAGATTATACAAACTTTGTGTAACACACATTATAATGATTAACTTTCGTTTAACACTTCATCAATCATTGTATACGTATTAAAAAGTACTATGTTATTTAAAATTTAGTTTAAAAAATAACATTACCAAAAACGAAAGGTTTAATTTTGGATTTTATGATTTTTTTTTGTTATTTTTATTTTATAATAATGGCTTAACCACTGTGTTCACTTTATTTAAAAGTTTTTTTGTTGTTAAGTAGACATTTATGGATAAAAGAGAAATATTAATTTATTATAACATAAGCGTATATTTAAAAGTTACTTTAATATTATTAATGATTTACCAAAAATGCATGGATGATAATACATTTAATATAGTCTGAATAAAATTGTTGAAAATATAGAAAATTTAAAGATAAAAAAAAAAAAAATAAAGTAAAAAATATTACAATATCATAGAACAAAAATAAACTATTTATCGATTTCATAAATCTGGATTTTTAAATCATAACAATAAAATTACTATAAAAAAAAAGTGACTGTCAAATAATATACGTCTCTTTCTATAAAATCTCTAGTATACATTTTAATTTATGATAATTTATTGATAATTGAAAATGTTATAGGGAGGCGAGAGGGTGTAGTAAATCTTCTCTAGAAAGTTGGAAGAATAAATACATTCTAAAAAAAGGGTTGTAGGAAAATGGGTCTTATGGCCTTAATCGAATCAGGGTCCCATTATGTGGGCGGTTCATAAAATCACCAACTAATAGTTTTGTTCATTTCGTCCTATTGTAAATTGGCGAGTCGTAAAACATATCGGTGTTAATAAAATGAAGATGCGGATATTAGACTCAATAATGATGTTAAAATACATACCTATTAGATTCAAATCATAGGTTTAACTAATGATATGTTAAATATTACTTTATATGGTTGTAATTAATATATTACTCTGTAGAAATATTATGGGACCATTGTACATGAATTTTATTAATAAATTGATTGTTTTTAAACATATTCAGACGTAGATCTAGAAATCCAAAATGTTGTGTGTGTGTGTGTGTGTGTGGGGGGGGGGTAGTGATCATTATTTTTTTTAGAAATAATACGATTTTTTTATTCTTATACATAATGGATTTTAGAAAACATATATACGATTTGATGATAATATTAACAATTGTATTTCTATATGATTAAAATTAGTTTATACTTATATTTAAATCTAACCGAATAACATTATATAAAAAAAAAAAAAAATTGAATTTAACTATAGGTAGGATTATAGTGCAATTTCGAATAATATATTTTACATTTATCTGAATAGAATATTACATATGAGTACGTGTTAAAACAATATTTTTTAAATTTATATAGTTATAAAATAAATCAAAATTGTAATATACTTATGAAGTAATTATTTAAGTACTAATTGTTATCTTGATATTTAAGAAAAATTATACTAACAATAAATAACGCTAAAAAGAATGTAATATGTTTTATAGATCTTAGGTATTTATTTATTTGTGATTTGTGCTAAATTCTTGTTTAAATTGTAATGTCTTGCTACTGTTTAAGCTTTTAAAATAAAATAATTTATTAATATCTTGAGAGCTTCACTTCAAAATAAATTTAACTACGATATTAAAAAAAAATATATATATATTTAAATAAATTTAAATGTGCACCTATCTAGAAAGGACAAAGTGACCGGGTGTTGGGCACTCGTCTCCCAATGCAGTGTAATATATGCTGTATAATTATTATAAATATAAAAAATTTGATAAATAGTCGTATTTTAAAAATAATTCTAAGTAGATCTCAGTTAACGGTTTTGAACCACACTTTTGGGATGTATTTAAATTATTCACGACTTATCTAAAGTTGTTTTTGTTGTTAGAAAATTATACTAAAATTATCAAAAAATAATTTATTTAAGAAATTATCATTGTATTTACCTAATACTACATGATTAAACTACAAATTTGGAGCAATTTCACCCGTCTGACTGGTTGGTCAACATCTCAATGTTTGCGTTAAAATTCCAGTTTATTTTTTCAGATTATTTTGAAAAAAAAAAATAATTTTTTTTTAATCCTTCATAGTATCAATTAAATTTAATTTTGTTACTAAAAAATACTCTCAAAATGAAAAATCGAAGCATGTTTACTGCTATATAGGAGGCGATAAAATGCAAAAAAATATATATAATTGTATAATTAATATATTTATTGCTCCATAATCCATTTAGTTAGAAACCTAAAATTGAAAATTCTTATTGAGATATTTGCTTGAGATATTTACTCAGTACATCTATTATATTATTTAAGATATTTGGGTATTTGAGCACTAGAGCATCCTTGTACTTAGCATATTTGACTCTAATAGTTAAATAAAGCATTTTCAATTTAACTTAAGACTTTCATATTCTATAATGAATTTGAAATAGAACATAATTTGATTTATCAAAGTAACTGCGTAATACTTTTAAACATTTGATTTAACATACTAAAAATTAATATTCAAAGTCTATGTTTCAAATGTTTTTAGAAATAAACTTTTCAACATTTAACAAAAACGACCGAAATGAAACATAACAACATATTTAAATATGTTTTTAATATTTAAAAATTTTTTTTTGTGAATGTCATTAAAAACATTTTTGCTTGGCTAAAAACTTTTAAAACTGAATACAAGATTTCTCATAAGTAGTTAATACTGTCTTAAAAAATATAAAAATATATAAACACAGTTTTTTATTTTATATTTTAAGTATAAATCAGGGTGAAATTAGATATTTAAACAAAGGTTAACAATTTTAGTTATTTTGTTATAATTTAAAATTTGATTTTCGCGGGTTCTCGATACTTTTCACTTATATTTTTTTATGTTTATATGCAAAGACTTTTTCAAATGAAATGTTGTTATCAACAATTAATTCGATTTATCGTATTATTAATTGAAAATAAATACTATTTTAATTACAATTAAAATATATCATAAAATATATTTGATAATATATGCTGATAAATCGTCTTCGTTTAAATTGTTTGCAATGGTTTATCATTGAAATACAATTTAACACAATATACATTACAGTGACCTACTGTACAGCAGAATGATTAACTATTTCCACCATAATTTATAACATTTTTAATACAACTGTGATAAAAGTGAGTTCTACACTTAAATTAAAATTTCTAAAAATAGTAGAAATAATTCAATAAGTTTGAAAAATAATTCCTGTTTAAAATTGATTTTTTAATATTCTAAATAATTTTTCAAATTATTTTGTGATAATATTATATCACTTATTTAGTGCAAAAGTATATTGGCTTATTACAGAGTAAGCCAATTGATGTAACTAGTCAAAATGTGATTCCTAAAACAAATTTAGAGTATACTTTATGCTGGAGGTATGATATAACATACAATATTAGATTTGAAGCTATAGAATTATTTCTTTTTCAATATTTATACAGTAATATACTAATTAAATTACATTTTTATGGCATAGTGCTTAGAAATAAATAGGAAATTTTTTTCTCAGAAGAAAATTTTGTTGAATAGTTGATTTATTTAATAGATAATAAATATATAATTATATTCATATTGTATAAAATTATTGAATATATATATATATATATATTATTGAAAATTAAATATAAAGTTAAATTGTTGATTTATAATGATTCTTAAGTATATGTATGAAAAAATAAAACTATAAGTTATATAATATGTATATAATTATACAAATAAGCTTTTACGTAATAGAATTAAAATTTTAATTTGTAATTTAAAATTGTATGGATGGTGATCAATGACGCACTCACGAAGGAAGAGCTAAAGCACTCACCAAAATTATTTTTTATATACCTAAGCATTATTATTTTATTGGTCATTGTTTATTTGTGTGTAAATTTTGTAAGCCACTCTCTAAAAAAATCCTGAGTGCGTGCTTGATGTTGGTTTTATATTAGTATTAATAAGTACTAAGTGTGTATACTTAAACTTATGTATTATCAATATTGTTATAATAAAAATAATATCTCCTACTGTAATCATAATAATTAAAAAAATCTAAATACATCATTATAAAATTAAAAAAATAGATAATATTGTATTGGAGTTTTGGATTGTGTTTTGATATAACACGCATGACCAGACTAAATTATATAATGAATCGAAAAAACAGATTAGATAATAAATTATTATTTTATACAATCATGCCAATTTATTGCATTTCGTAATAATAAAAAAAAAAATTAAATTGATATGACATTTTACTTATCCATTTAAACTTTTAATAAACAATATAAACTAATAAACTAATATAAATAAATAACTAATAACTAATAAACAAATATTAATAGTAATATTACCCAAGTAATTTGATGTATTGTATAAATAAATACAGTATATTGAAATTTGAAATAATTTATTTGAACCGTGTATAATAATATATTAAACAATAAATTTATAATCTACCCTATGGTTTTATAACATTATATTATATTTATAGGTAATATGATTTATTACAAAAATATTTTAACTGAAAACAAAAGCTTATGTCATAATATTTTAAATCCAGTATAGCTTTCAACATCGAGTATCAAATGGAGAGCGGCAGTTTGAATATAGTTATACATTTTAAAACATGAAAAATATAGGTAGGTATAGTTTAGATGTACTTAAAAATAAAATAATTTGTTTAGATTAGTATTTTAGTTAAAATATAATATTATATAGCCATCTTATTCATGCCTTATATAATATAAATAAAGATAGAGAATGTTTTGTCAACGACGTTTAAATCAAAACTTGTTTTAACTTTTTACTATGTATAATACTATGTTATATCATGAAATATATTTATGAAAAATTATTAGTATTTTTTTTTTTTTTTTAAACGATATTTTAACTGAGAAATTATTTTATATTTGCATTGCAACCATGTATATTTTTCAAAACTTCGTATGGCTAAAAATACTCACTTTATATTTATTACGTGCATGGTGGTAAGATTAGCAAACAATTGTTAATACCTATTAAACTTGTTGCTTTGAGTTTTCGTTTTAAAGTTCAGATTATTAAGTTGATAGGTACAGAATGAACCTACGTTTAAATTATAAATCTATAATTGATTTGAACAATTAGCTAATCATGGCCTTCCTATCAATTTATTAGAAAAACCTGTTATTTTTCAAATACTTTGATATCACCAAGAGTTTTCGTCATGAAGACAAAATACATTGAATTCAAACTACCCATGGACAATAAAATTTAATCTTTTACGTTAAACTATATAATTGATAATATTATAATATACTAGTTTTGAAGAATTGTTTGAATATTCTATGTTATTTATTTTCTTCTCATTCTTATAATATAACAGTCCACGCAATATGCTCCAATATATTTATTTTATCTCTATATCTTGCTTTCTAACTGACAGGGCGTATTTATTTTGATTTATTATCTTTAGTTTTTTCTATCCATCGATGTTTATTGCTAACCTCTCAACCTTTTCTGAGTATTTTTAATTATATAAATTATACAAGCTACAAAGATTGTTTTTACTTTGTTAAATACAATTAATTTTGATTATTTTCAGAAATGAAAGTGATAATAATAATGATCCAATGAATAATATTAGATGTATTAAAATAATTAATTGAAAAATAAATATATAAAATTGTCTTTAAATATCGTGTATTAATATTATTGTATATGACTATTTAATATCCATATTTTATGATATTATTTAAGTTAATATAATATGTATACAATACAAATAGAAGTAAAACCTAGTTAGATAATATTTGTTTAATATGAATTATACACTATCTTTGTCTCATAATTACGAGATGTTTGTTTATTTTTTGTCTTAAGAAAAAGTGAGGCGAGTTAGCAAACACAATTGCACTCCTTATCTTTTTATACATCTGTGATCCCAATAATCTGACCGAAGTAAGTGAAGCGAAACAAAAGCTCAACACGAAGACACATGAGTATTAAAGAAGAGCGGATAGCCTGTTCGATTGTCATATGTTTTAGGGGATATAGTAAAAATGACATTTATTAAAGAAATTATTCCATACAAATGTTGTTGTATAAAAAATATATTTTTTTCTATATCATTTATTATTTTAACAAAGAATAATAAAAAGTAATAAAAAATTGACATATTTTATTTTTCCCATCATGAAAATATTAAATGGTAAAAATAAAACTAAAATAGTTAGCTTTGAATGTTTTGAATGTATAACTCTTCATTATAGGTCAATATAATCGATTTTGTTCTAAATAAAACCATATAGATACTTAACATTTTCACAAAATATTTAAATTAACATTTTCTAGACATGATATAAGTTTCCAAATATTTTGGTTCTTTTTGAGCAATTTATAGACATTTAAAATGTTTAGTAGTGTCTTCAAAAAATAAACGAATAGTTTGGAAATAAAATCATAAATTGTGTTTGATGAATAACAGTATTTTTGTTTATATATAGTGGTTATAAAAAGTATATGGTTAAGCTTACAATATAGATAAATTGTTACTTTTGTTGAGCATGTGTATATAGTTACAAATATAGTTAAATAAAGTTATTATAGAAAGTATCCAATTAAGAATGACTAAACCATAGTAAGTAGTTAAAAGTATGTAGAATTTTAAGCTTGTAGGTATTGGTATGTACTTTGTTATTAAAGTATGTTACAATGTTACATAAATAAATATTAGTTTATCAAATAATTTATCATCTTAAGTGATTATTATTAATATTTTCAATTTATATTATTATTTTGAATCTTAAGCTAAAAGTTGTATAAAATATGTATATTAATTACTACATTTATGTCAAGAATGTTGTTTAAAATGTAATTTCTGACTAATTTAATATATTGTTTCATTAAAAAAAAAAAAAAAAAAAAAAAAAAAACATTGTTGGAAACTTTGAAACCCCTAACGGTACACATAAATTTAGAATTCTAGACTGGAAGTCTTGTGTAAAGTTTATAAAGTTGGTTGGTGGTATGAATGTCGTACAGAGAAAACCATTGTATTCGATCGAAAAGGTCTGATTGATTACGCGTGCAACGAATTCTGTCTTAGCAAAGCGTTCTTCTACTATAAATCAGACGGCGTCGAACCCTAAAGACTCGTAACCGGAGATTACTACTGTCTTCCATACGGACCAATGAAAATTTATCTTGTCACACGCAAATATATTCACAGTTTGAGTTCTGAACCATATAATTGCTAGATAGTTATCTTTTCATCTTTGCCACGTTCGTACCAATATTGATTAGTATTTTTTTTTTTTTTTTTAATAAACAATTATGCTGTATTTGATCATAATATTATAATCATATTATGTTACTGGAAATTAAGCTTATTGGGAAATGGGAATCAATGTTTTTTTTTTTTTTTACAAATATTTATATGTTCTGTCTTTTTGTATTTTTATACTTTTGTTTCTTTTTCTTTACATATTTTTATTCATGCACATGACTACCGTATCCTATATTTTTAAAATTGGAAATGCACGGACTTTATTCGAAAAGGTAATATTATGTATAATTACATCTTGTACTTCTTTCTATAAAGTGTAAATTGGCGTATAGTAAATAAATGTAGAGTTATAATTAACATAATATTTATATATCTATTCAGATGCATCTATCTAGCTGGTACTTTGGGGGGCCAAAAGTAAAAAATGCCTAATAGTTGTTAAACGTGTCAGGAAAAAAAAATTAAAGGAAAACGGAAATTTATATGTGAAGTCAATTTTGAGAAAATCGATTTCGTTTTTGGTAAAACATAAAAAATAATAAACATAGATAAAATTTACACCAAATGTTTACGTTATTATTTTCTATACACTATAAAATTGTCACTATATTTTGAGCTATTAATAGTCATAAGAAATTTTCGGTTTATTAATTTTTTTTATTGTCGATATAAATAATGTTTTTTCTGTATTAAAAAACTTGAAAATTTAATAAATGATTCCTTATAAGTTGTTAGTGAAAAATAAAGTGAGCGTAAGTTTAGAATAGTCTTAAAAAGTGTCTAAAATTAAAATTTCAACAAAATAACGAAAATTTGCAATTTTTTTTTGTTTTAGAAATTCATGATAATCGTTTTGATTAAATCTAAGGTTTGAAAACTTAACACAAGATTTTCCATAAGTTTTTTATCTTTCTCAAAAAAAAAGTTTACAGGAAAGTGAATCTAATTTTTAATAAGCATTTGAAATTAGATATTGGGATATCACCTGTAAACTACTGATTTCACAGATAACGATTATGTTATAATTCACAAACGAATAACCGTGAACATTTTACATTTTCACCGAATGTTGAGGTTATCATTTTCTATACACCGTAGATTTAAAAAAAAATTTATTTTATCACATTCTGAGCTAATTGTAGGTGTTACATATCAAATCTCTATACAATACAATATAAAGAGGTATTTGGCCTCGTGAAAATATAAATTATAACAATGTGGTGACTCTTAGGACATAGGGAATATATGTGCATAAATAAATAAAGAATATGCTAACACTTAATTAAAGTAATAATAGTTACAATATTAAAATTATTTCAATGATATAATCTATATGTAATCATAATGTTATAACAGTAATAACACAATGCAATGATATTAATGATAAAGTTTAACCATCCAAATAATAGCAAAATTGCTTATTATAGCCGACTCACGCAACCAGTTATGCGGGATGGCCTGATAGACGATAAATTGACAAGTGACGGGTGTAGATACGTCATTGACAAATGAAGAGGAAGTTGGTGATGACGATGATAGTTTTATCATAATGCCAATTGAACAGTATATGATAATAAGAATGTTGAAAATAATGAGTAAAGGACGCGACCATAAAATTCAGCGTGAATGTGGATCTGTGTATGTTTACATTAAAGATAGGTTTTGCTCGTAGCACGTATGGGGACCCAAGCAACTATATAATAATGATAACACCCACTAAAAGTGAATATATTAGCGTAGCCTTTGCTGCGAATGTGCATCGGAAGTTCCAGTGCTGAGACTGGTTTTGTGTAGACGCTCGTTGGATCAAAATCTAACGTTTGGATTATATAATTATGCTCGTATATTATCTGTTATCGGACGATTATACGCAGCACTAGGCTAATTGTTTAGTTTTTTTTCAATATTTATATCGATAAAAAAAAATGTTCGTTGGTCAAAAAGACTGAAAATTGAATACAAGGTTCCTCATAAGTTGCTATAATAGCAGTTCAAAAATATTAAAAATACATACTTACGCTGTTACACTGTACAGCAGAGCGATATCCACTTGCTGACCTTTTTTTTTTAATTTCACCAATTTCAAAATCAAGTTTTTTAATAAACAAACACTATACCTACATAATAAAAATATCAAATATTCCATCAACAATAGCCGTTAGTCATAATGCATTGCGTAAACATCAAATACAAGTACAATTGATTAAACTTCTGAAGTTTTTGTATTGTACGATTTTTCGATTAATGTTTGTTTGTTCATACTGACTACACGTCTTCGTACCATGTACGTTTTACAGAATATTATTACCCATGATTATAATTGAAATAGATAAAATCTTTGAAAAAAATGCTCCACTAAATGTCACAGTTTACAAACACTAATATCAGTTTTATACAAACATCAGACACAAATTTATTTTAATTCACATCATAATTACCGTTTTGTCGTTTAAACGGTTCACTTTGCAATGGAGATCTACATTTGCTCCAATTTGGACTGTGACGTTGTCATGAGTAGATGTTTCATCAAAATATGGAGCAACTTTATCTTCTTCTGTTGTCGGTGAATTGCTCGTAGTAGGTTCCCATAAAACGTGGTTAAGTAATGCTTCAAGATTTCCGTCGTTTTCAAATGTTGCTTCTAAAAAAATAATAAATTGAAGCATATTTTTTTAGTAACGATTGATACTGTGGGTAGGTTTTTAAATTGGTACTAGTTAATTTCTTTCAGAGTTCTTAAATAAATTTTTATTATTACAATCAGATGAAAAATAGATTATCTCAGATAATAATACACGAAAAAAAAATTAACAATTAGTAGGTAATAATTATTTTTCAAAAGTATTACCTACATTGAAATCTGACTTAACGGAGATCTGTTTAAAACAGACTATATGAACTGAGTAAAAATATAGGTATTTCAATGTATTTTGACCAATCTATGTCAAATTCTCTCTATTACGAACATGGTCAGTAATATTTCTCCCGGTACTATGAAAAAAAATGCTCACAGGGACAATAGTATTAGTTACTCTAAATGTTAATATTGAGTTATAATATGAAGGTATGTAACCTTCATATAACTTAATTTTGTTTATTCCTGTCCAATTTTTTCTAATTTATATTTTATACTATCTATGCAATAAAAACTATTAAGGATTTTTATATGTTTTGTCTACTCAAAAAAAAAAAAAAAAAATATTTTTCATAATCATTAAAAAAATTATTAAAACTTATTTTAATCATTGAATTTTGATTTTTCTTAATGTATAGTTGCATTTTATAATATATAATCCTATATAATTTTAACTGTTGTGCTTTCTTAACTACAAACATATAAAATAATGCATAGAGCTCCAAAATGGAACGACAAATTTTTGTAGAATTATAACATATCATTCAAATATTTTATGTTATATATTTTGTAATTACTTACTTTTCACAAAAATAAAATTAAATAATTTTTAACTATACTATGTCTATAATTATTATATGAATATATTATTTGACATATTTAGTTAATTACTTTATTATTATTTGTTTTGTCTTGGATTTGCCATAAACTAAAATAAAGAGCATACAACTTTTTTTGCAATTAATTAATTAAATTTATCTAACCGATTACCAATAACAAAATTACCCACCACCAAACATAGCAACTATTTGAAGTTCTAGTAAAAAGTTTCTATATTGAGTTAAAATGAATAAAAAAAAACAATATAATTGTAGGGTACAACAAAAATATAAGAGTACTTATGCGATTGATAACATTTTCACTCTAATATTATACTGTTATAATTTTGTCAATAAAAATACTCGTATGTTTCTAATATATCAATATAATAATTTTGAAACGCTATACTATATAGTTGAATTTTAATCGCTTATAGATTTATGAACTGTACATTTTTTTGTAGGTTTATTTGTCCGGTAGTGAGTGACAAATTAATGACTGATATTTCATAAAGATTGCGATAAGATAGAATATCAAACAATGACAAAATAATAACTTTTTTAATCAGTGATCTGAAGTTACCTTAAATAAATACAATTTATCATTTCAAGTGTTTTATTTAATATGTAATATATCAATTCAGTATATTTGACGTTCAACCGTTAAGTACGAAATTGTAGTACTCATCTTTTTAACACTGTCTTGAACATTCTAATGTTATTGAATGTATCTAATGCATTTTATGTATGGGAAATAATATTTAATAGACGTGTTATTAACAAATAAATTAAGGCAAAACTATCTCAAATCATTTATCCAATTAAAACGTCTAAAAACCAAATTTTGAAATTTGTTTTTTTTTTATTAAAAAAAAAAAATAAGACCAGTTTGTCTTATTTTTTAATATCATTAAGCATATTGAATATGAAATAATGAAAAATAATTATATTCATCTTTATCTTCAATATTTCTACAAATAAAGTACTTATAACTTTTTCCACAAGTAATGGTGTTAAAAAATAAATTTAACAACACACTTTTATTAAGTATTTTTAAAAGAAAAAATACGGTCTCATAAAAATATATTTTACTGTGTAACTGCTAAACCATACAAAATAGTTTTCAAAACTTAACACTAGTCTACTTGTCACGAGTGACAATTCAATTTGTTCAGCTATTTCTGAATTTGAGCATGTACGCGTTTAACATGTTTCATTATTCTAGTTTTCTTTATTTTCCATTTTCTAGTACCTATATATTTAGAATATACAGTTAAAATGTCTTATGTCTTATATCCTGAAGATTTCAAGTTTTATCCACAAGCGTATCAAATTTGAATTTATAGCTTCAAATTAATGTACGATTATTTAGATAACACTAGTTTGAATTAAATGCATTTTATGTTATGATATTAATAGTGTTTTTAACCTACAAGTGGTCCATCTTCATTAATTATCCAAAAATGAAACCACTAAGCAAACCTTACTTTTTTGAAAATGTTCTAGATTTTGATGTAAGTTTTACTTAAGTTTAACTATTTTATACATTTATTTTAAATTATATTAAAGAACATGATACGTGTGTACATAATGTAGAGATACCTAAACACATTATTATTTTTTAATGCATCGATATATTGTTGAGAAATATTACGTTAACCAACCAAAAAACGATTTAAATCTTTCTTGAAATTTAAATAAACTACACATGTGTGGAGTAATTATATTTAAATACGTGTATTTAAAAAGGTATTATGTATACATGTATCGTTTATATATTTAGTTATATTTGATATAATAATTTATGATTACATATTTAAATTTGAAACACGTGTTAAATCGACTGTTATGAACTTGTTTATGTAATCAATCGTTATTGTATGAAAATATTCACTTCATTAAACTGACGGGGTGTTTATAAAACATAAATATAATATGCATGTAAGAATAATCTTTTACTAAACATTTAAATGAGTTTTTTTTCTATTTTTTTTTAATAATTCGTTATTGTATATGCATAATGATTATTGCATGATAATATTATTCATGTTTATTAGTGTTTTGTTAGTGTAAATGTTTATTCTTAAATTATATATTTTTGATGAAAATAAAATACTATTTCGTGATTATATTTTTCCAATTATATAATAAACGAGTAAAATAAATTAGTTTATAGTTTTCTACAAACAATTTGTTCCAGTTTTTAGTATGTGTCATTTGTTGAATAGTAGATGCCGACTAAAATGAAAAACGTTTCTACTGATTAAATGTGAACCTGAGTTTTCTTTTGAGCTGGTAGAACACTATGTCTGAAAATCCTCCTGCGTGACTGTCTCAAAAGAAAACGATATAGTGACTTATTATAGTAAACTATCACAAATGAAAGTGTGGCTAATGAGTTACTCTTTTCTTAAGACGCATGTCAAAATTAATATCAAACAAAAAAATATACTTAATTGAACAAAAATAAAATGTACAGATCGTATAATACAATCAAATAAAAAAAAAACACGAGTTAACTCATAATAGACTATAATCATATAATTTGGTTTCTTTATAGTATATAATTTTTACATTATCGTTAATAATAAAATACAATGCATTGTAATTGAACTTAGAAAAAAAAGCGTTTATTGTAATTTTTGAATTAATAATGTAAGAACAAAAAAAAAAAAAAAATGTGAAGTAATATATAAAATACTTCAATATAAAAGTGTTAGTTTTTAATAAAGTTCATAAAAAATATGACTCCTCCTCAAATAAGAAAAAACAACTAATTTAATTATAAAGAATGTATATATTCTTATTATTTTATTGTGTTTTATTTTTTGTTATTAGTATAATACGTCATAAAATATTTATATTAATTAAAGTCAATTATTATTATTTCACTCGTTTATTATAAAACGAATAAGTAGTTTTGACTATATACCTATGTACATAAATATGAACTATGTCAAAAGCATTCTTGTTTATCAAAACAATAGTTATAAAAAGTATTTTCAATTTAAATACTAATACTATTTATTTATATCCATTGGCCGGCGTAGTGTATAGGCAATTTCGGTACATTGGCGTGTAGTGTTGTTCTGGTATCCGTAATTAAAATAATGGGAACGGAAATATTGTGCTGAGAATGCAATAATTAGGTTTTATAAATTATACATGTATTCATTGAGTTTCCAATAAATATAAATAAATATTCGTAAGTTCGTAATTCGTGAGTTAAACAAAAAAAAAATTCATTCTGGCTTAAATGTCTGTATCTGATGTGGTTTGAAATTATCTTATGACGCAAGTTAGAAATAATTATGTGCGAATAATTATACGTTATATTTTTTCCGTTGATATAAATCGAAAAATAAACTGTCAATTTATCAATTATTTTTTCAAATAACAGAGTACTAATTTATTTCTAATACTATATTATATTACTCGATTTTGCCCGTGGATGTATTTATTCATAAACTCTGTTAAATGTAAACTGCAATGATTTTTAACACATTTATTTTGGATTATTGGACTAAATAAAAATACAGGTCTAAAATTATACCCGACAACTATTTTATTTTTTGTAACCAATGCTAACAAAATATAAACAAATAATGATAGTATTTTGTGTCAACTAAATTTGACATTTATGTGTTGAAAAGTAAAAAGTTGCCTATAAAACTATACGGATCTTAAAATCTATTGATGAAAATTGTATAAAAAGTCAAAAAGTGTGGACTTTCTTAAGGGTCATTCGTTTTAGACCAATTTCTCAATTTTGCACTTATTATAGATATTAACACAAAACACTGGAGACAGATTAAATAAATGCTAAAAGCCAACGATAATTCAATATCGTCAAGATTGGCATTTATCTTTATGTGTTTACATCAAATATACTTCCATCATTAAGAAAATAAATTATTAAAACGATCATTGTAATAATTTTATGATATAAGTATTTTTTAATATATATATTTTAAATTATAATAGGAATATAATCTGTAACCAATGGCAACCATTTAAACAAATAAAAAGACATTTGATTATTGTGAGCCAAAACTAAATGTGTATATCTACCCCCCCCCCCACCACTCAAAAAAAAAAAATAAATAAATAGTATACCACTGCTCATGGACCATAATCATAAAATATATCGTGATGAGTAATAGCTATACACAAGTTCATCAAAAATTGTTTAATGTGAAATGATCAAAACAAATATGAAATATTATAGTTATGGGAGTATATAGAATTTAATTTTAAAAATTGTGGCATTATGCGAATACATAGAGTAGCACTCTAATTCGGTTTTTATAAATTGGAAATTAATACACGAAAAATAGCTTTTTCCTTAAATTTTCCAAATTTGATCTAAATATAACGGAAAAGTCATGATTTACTAATTATAAATTTAAATGTATCTACCTTATTATTTTAATTTAAAAATAAAAAATTAGTTTAACTTGAAAATAGGAAACTAAAAGTAGAGATTCTAATTAAAAACATTTAAGATTTAAAAAATATTTAAGCAAAAAAATAAAATAAAATAGACTAGTAATTAGAGTTTTTTGTAATATATTATTTATATAATATCATAATTAGAAAATTTAAGAAAAAAGCCATTTTTTTTTTTAATCATACAATTGGACGTACAAAGATAACATAGTCAGATAAATGGATCACCGTGTATTGTGTTTAAGTAATAATACTATTTAGTATGACTATAACAAATAATTTCATTAATATATTCTGCAATAATTAAAGCCATTTGTTTTAAATTATATTTTTTCATTAAATTTGTATCTTAATTTTCTTTAGGTTGTGAGTGTGTATAAACAGTAGCGCAATTAGAGTTTGAATCTCAAGGGATAGTGTCTCAACATTTTCATTTTTTTTTTATCCGACTGTGCTTAATTATTATAGTGGTTGTTATTATTTATTTGTATGGTGTGTTATTATTAAAGCAAAAAAAAAAAAAAAAAATATGATGTATTCATTTTAATTGGATATGATTCATTAATAAAAAAAAATCTTGTATCACTATGAGACAACGTCAATATTATTTTTTCTGTTCGTATTTAATGTAAGATTATTATATAATGTTGTTTTTATACTTTACTTAAGAAATAAACACATTATATTAACAATATATTATGCACTCTTCAAATGTACATACATGATGACAAAACAATGTTTGCAGTGGCATGTATAGAAATAATTTTCGGAATGGGCTATAATGTATAGCAACTAGCGAGTGATCTAACACCTAGAGCGCAAAACTACCACGGTGTTATATAATTTAAGTTGACTGTAATTTCAAGGGGGGCTACGGCCCATTAACCTTCTTTCCCTCTCTATACATGCCACTGAATGTTTGAGTAATATTTTTTTGAATAATGTACAAATCCCTTGTGTTTGTTGCAACTCAACTATTTCAGTGACTAATCGAATACATATTATGATAAGACTATTTTTTGTTTTTATTATTCTTTGGGTACCTGCCTAGAAAATTAATTTAATATTATTATTCCCAACTTTTGTTTCTCAAAGTGGTTAAAAAGAATTAATTCATGAACTACAACATTAATACATAATATTTCAATGTGAATGGTTGTTATAAATTATTAGTTTTTACAATTTTTTTATATGTAGTAGGTATATGTAGAAAGCCCTGGCAGGCAATTTGTTTAAAAGGGTATGATTATTACTTTTTTTTATAATAGTTAAAAATATTAAATTATGAGATTAAAAGAAATTCAAAACATAGTATAATAATATGCTTTATTTTATAATGTTATCATCATACTACCATAAATTACTATTTTTATTTTTTAGAAATGAAAACGAACAAAATATTAATGTTTTATTTTTTATTTATTTGTCATAATTCATCATATTTTGTTTAATATCTATACAATACTTTGTTATATTCTGTAAATTTCTGATAAGAAATATTTCAGTATTTGTAATTTTAATACCTTCACATTGTACATATAAGATAAAACATGACAGAATATTTTAAGATAAAATAATAGTTTTACAGTTTTAACGATGTAATCACACGTTTTGAAATACAAAAGGATAATATTGCATTCATTTTTGACTGAACAAAATGTAAATTTATCTTTCCAAAAAATACCCATGATTATACCTAATGAATAATGATACGAAAATATTATATTATATTAAGTTTAGAAGTGATGAAATAGGCGAATACAAGTGGTAAACATTCACATTATCATTAAGTTAAAGTTAAAATAAATTTCCACACTAGCGCACTAAGTACTATAGATATTTTGTAATGTGTATCTTTAACACTAATAAGTTTAGATTAATTAATAGACATGGTACATAACGTACTATGGTAATGAGACAAAATCAGTGTGGTATTTCAGACTAAATTAATTTATCAACAGTTTCATGATTTTTCAAACCGCAGCCACAATGTAAATATACCTAGCGACAAGTGACTAAAGAACATGAATGATCGAGTATCTTGCATCTATAGTTAGATAAACATTATGACATCTTCATTATAATGCAATTTAACGTCTCTAGAGTCTGAGTAAAACGTGGATTTACAAATCTAGATTTATATTATCTAACGTTGTTATTCTGGCGCTGTATGTTTATACAAATATTATATACATAATATGTTTGTATCATTTTTATATTCAAATAGTCATATGCAAATAATCGTGACAAAAGGTGACACATAGGGAAAAGGGTGCTGAATAGATATACTGTTGATGATAGCGGCTGTCGTCTGGTGCGTAAAAAGTAGTTGTATATATTATAAAAGTCACATGAAAAATTGAACAAAATGATTTTGTAAGTCTAATATTCATATGGAAAAATAAATAATCCTACTTTTATCTTCCATTTTTCCTTCCTATTGTAGTTACAATCGATGAACGTATTATATTTAATTTTTGTTTTCAATGATTCAGAACAATTTAAACGATGTTTGCTTGTGAAAATATTAGCGAATACAATTATCATAATATTATTATTTGTATAGTACTGTTTAGGTAAATACTGCATTATTTATTTTTAAGATAACTTATCTAATTTGCACATGGTTTATATACTAGTTGGTTTACAAATTATTTTGATACCTATTAATTCTCAACTACATAAAAAATATTAAAGCATCCAAATATTCCAACATCAAATTAGGTGATAAAGTAATAAAAATATCATAAACCTCGCTTTGAAAAGTTAGAACATCATTAAAAATACTGTATATTACAATACTTCTACAGTCTACAAACGCTTTATGTTACTTTTGAATAATATAACGGCTGTATTATTATAGCATAATAAATTGAATTATTTGGCTTTGTTTTAAACATAGTAAATAGTAAATACCTACTATAACAGAAGACTCTCAAAGAAAATCACTTAAAAAACACATCTCGAATAATAATTACATTATTTTGTTGTTTAATTAATTTTCTCGTTCTTAGATGTAAATAAAATATTTCTAGTTGTTTATATATTCACAGAATGTTGTTAGTTAAAAATTATGCGAATTTTACTATGTCGAGTTGTGTGATTCAAAAAATATATTTACTGTACAATAGTTATTATTACATATTACCACATACACTAAACATTTTTCTAAAAAGAAATGGATAATAAATTATTATGTTTGTAAATTAAATGTATCCGTGTAGGTACGTACTAGCTGATTCTGAACAGCGTTGCTCATGACAAATTAAATAATGCCAGGCACACTTCCTCGGGTATAGGATTACTTATGTACCAAATTTAAGAACCATGAGTGCGATAGACTTGGCTATGAATCGCGCGCACACACACACACACACACACACACACACACACACACACACACACGCACGCACAAAAACATTGTCTTTTATTAATATATATATTAGCTGTATTACCCAACGTTGCCCGGGGATAAATGAAACTGAGATGGGCAATCCACACTTGCGGCGGTTAGTAACAAGTAACTTTTTGTTCTTACATGAACCAATTGCAAACAATAATACACAAATGTGTGGTTATAATTTAATATTATTAATAGCGGGTATAAGCCACCATAAAATAACCGGTTAAATATATTAACCATTAACCTACCTTGAATCTTTAGAAGTCGGTCGAGTATTTTTAGATTCTCTAAGTCTCATTCATACACTTTGTCTCTTAATTGTAATAGCTGTTACCACTGGTTTCTATTCTAATACTCTTACGAGCCAGCCGGGATCCAAAGTAATATGTGTACACAATTTGGTGCCAATTGGTCAACAACTGTGGATATGCATATTATCTATATGTGCAATTTAGATACAAATCGAATAATAACGTCTGAGTTAGTTGGCTATCGATCTATCGTCTCCGTCTCACTTCAGTTGAAATATTTTCAATTGTTTTTTTTGTCAAAATCGGTGGAGTATTTGTTTAGTATATTAATAGCAACCACACATATTGGCTTTAATATATAATAGTTGTACTCAATCTGACATTTATATAGAATAGTTTTATTAGAAAAAAGAACAAAATATAATACAATACAGAAAAACATATTCAATCATAATAATTATATTATTACTTAATGGCAACCCTTATAAAAAAAAAAAAAAAATTCAATGTTCGTGATCCGAAACAAAATGCATTTGTGAATCACCCTATAGCAAAAATGAAAATTGTGGTAATTTATTACTTAACATGCCAAATTTATTTTGCATGAAGAAATAAAGAATGTAGGCTAAACAAAGATATATCAAAACCTAGTTTCCGTTGCTTAAATATTATATTTTTTTTCAGATTTCATCTTATTTCTACAATAGAGATCTGTAAAATTCAATTTTTAATAATTTAAAAACACGTAAATATGATTCATTTTAAATATTACAAAAACAATCAAAAAAATTAAAGAATAAACTTTTTGATAAGAATGTTGAACAATTTGTATTATTAAAGTACTCGCTATTTCAAAAATGATTTATTGATATACATATTTATGGATATGTTGTTCCAGAACCATAATATTATTTCTGATTAAAATAACTGAACATTTAATAATTCAATTACATAATAATAATAGGTAAATTTAAATTTTTAATAAATATTATTTTTTGATATTTTTTTATCAACTTAATTTTAAATTTAATACTTATACGTTTCTAAAAATGTTTTATACAAGTTATATAAGTACGATATCTATTGAATGTTCTTATTTCTTACTCTTTTGCATA
This sequence comes from Pentalonia nigronervosa, assembly GCA_014851325.1. NCBI lineage: Eukaryota > Metazoa > Arthropoda > Insecta > Hemiptera > Aphididae > Pentalonia > Pentalonia nigronervosa. The sequence goes on from JACXSJ010001362.1 coordinate 74,355, forward strand.
AATACGTGAATAATTATTTATAGACTATCTTCTAAGCACAAAATATGTAATTATTTTTTTATATAAAAAATCAACTTGAATCAATTACAAATTAGGTTGGAATGACTGAATCAGTATGTTATTAGATGGTATAGCAGAACCCTAGATTGAAAATCTATAGGACCAAACAGACCTTATGTTTGGGTTTTATATTAGAATTATGTTGTGTAGTGATATTTTGAAATTTAGAGGAGAACGGAAGAGATTGTAGATGTTATCGTAAATTAAGGAATTTATTTATTGCTGATAACAAGCTATGTTTACGTTTTTTAATTTATTGTTTTTATAATCTATGGATTTTGCCACTATCCGGTAATAGTTTACGTAAAAAGTTGATGTTATGTTAGTACGTATAGCTATTTAGAAAATAATATTTGTTCATCTTTATATTTTCAGTTTTGTTTAGTTTATGCGTCTTCATCTTTCAATAGTTTTAATACTGTACAGATACTGAAAATTAATTAAATAGTGAGTCAATCGTCATTGAACTATTCACTAAAATTGTCACAAATATAAAAATTTAAATGAGTCTTACCTGGTTTTTATTTTTTATACCGTATTGAGTTATGAGACTGGAACTTTCAGTTTAAATAGCTTCCTGATTTTATACGATTATCATTTTCTACATTTTCTATCTTATTACAGTTTACTAACATAAACTTTTTGTTCACTTATTAAAAAGTTTGAATAAAAATTAAACCTATTTAAATATTTATATAATAAAGGATATTTATTTTAAGGTCTTAAAATGCATTAAGTTTTGCACTAATCGATATAAATATAGATAACACTAAAATATTCTTTATTTATATTATTTTATTTTTCATTTTTGCATCATAATAATAATCCCTACACTTCTTAAAAAATTGGACTTATGGTAGATAATATTGGCTCTTGGGTACTAAAACTAATTACTATACGGAATGTCTTACTCCACTGTTAAACCCAACTATTTTAAGGTTACCAGTATCGAGTATGAAGTTCAAAGCGAGGTCCTTTTTCTTGGAATATTTAAATATCTATATCTGCATTGAATAAATTTAATATAGATATGTTTATGGTTATCGTTAAATAGAAAAAAATGTTTTTACTATTATATTACAATCAATTTGGAAACTTTATACAATCAAAATAGTACAAAATATTAAAAATAATTATATTTTAAAATTAAAATAAATTATTTAAAAATGGATGAAGACAATTAAAGTGTGATAAAATTATTGATAAATTAAAATCTGAAGTAAAAAATTGTTAACTTTCTTTATTTCAACGAACTTTGAGCTCATGGATTGAAATTACTTATTTATTGAACAATGGAATAGAGATAAAACAATAATCAATTGTAATAAAAAAAGTTCGCAAAATTATTTCCTTACCTAAAAAATTATTTTTTATTGTTTTTGTTCATATGTACCTATTTAGATCATAAATATAGATTTGGCTGATATAAATATGTTATAATTTTTTTAATACAAACTATGCTTATTTATTTTTCTTGGTCAAATTTAATCAGTAATTTATAAGAATTTATTAATCATTTTTAATAATTTACTTTAAAATTATTAAGACATTTCAATTATTATGTATTTTTAAAAGGGTCTTTTAAAATTAGCTAAAACATTAGTGAATATATTAATATTAAAATAATAATAATACAAACGTACATTAACATAATTGTTATTACAATCCCTATTTTATATGTTATTGGCAAATTATAAACATTATATATTTGACGTTTTAAGTATACTAACTGCCCAGTTTAATATAAATTTAATAATTATCTGTATATAAAAATTACTGCAAATCCAATATTTGAGTTTTTTATGTATTGAAAAGTAGTATGTAATAATGGTATTTATTTAATACCTAGTGAATAAAAATTATCTTGGAAATTAATACGTTTTTTAGAAAATTTAACATTCATCTTTATTGTGTTTGATGGATTAATTTGGTTTTAAAATGTAATATATAGGTTGTTATTTGAAAATTATATGTTAATAGTGTATATTTACCAAAAAACAAAAACAATGAAAAAATAAGTTCAATATTATCAATATTTAGAATAACATATAGGTATAATCAAAAATTTTCCGAAAGTGAAATTTCTAAAAAGGGCAATACTTAAGATTTTTCGAAATAATAAATTAAAATGTTAAAATAATTTAAATAAATAATATTATATATGATGGATATTGGAGAGTTTCTTAACTTGAAAAGTAAATAGAGTATCATCCATTTGTTATAAAATTGCTTCAATACTATGTACTGGACTGCAGCATTTTTGTAATTATTTAAATGTATGTAATTAAATATTAAAGAAAACTCATTACATCTATCCTTATTAATATAATAATGGCAATTTATTCGTTAATTTCAAGCAATTTTGAGCAGTTTTACGAAAAAATATAAAGACAGATTGATGAAGCTATTTAGTTAATTTATTTTTTAGCAAAAAATTCTCCACGGTTCAATAAGAATTATAAAGTAGTGTTTTGTTATTTTAACATAATACATATGTTGTAGAAATATAATATTATATTGAATGTGTTCTAATATGTTAAAAAAATAAAATACTGTTAACGTTTAATTCTCACTGTCATCCATATTTTATATTATTAACAACTGAAGTGACAACAATGGCAAAGCTTTATATTGCTTTGATAACAAATGGTCGAAGAACGATATTGACGACCAAATATACTTATAACTTGAATGTGTCAGTGATGTTTTGACCAGTAGAAATAAAAAAGAGTAACATAAACTTTTAAAACAGTATTCTCGTAATCAAATTAGTACCTACAATCTAAATATAATTAATCATCGAATTGTCACAAAAATAATTTAATATTTGTTCCTTCTGTTTTTGTCGGTTTATACATTTTATTTTTCAAATTCGTTTTAAATGTATTTGAGACATGGGAAGATATTTTTTAGAAAATAAAGAATAGTCGTCATTTTTTTGTTCAACTGTCATTGTGTTCCAAATATTATTGCAGAATATTGTCGATGATACGTCCAATAAAATATATTATGCTCATTGTTGGGTTTTTGAATGATATTTTTTTTATCTCTCGTGTAGGATGAATATTATTTGCACGTAATGGTAACACTTTGTGCGAATGATATGGTGGTCATTTATATGCTCCGTAGTTTACAAAACACTATAATATTCTGATTGTTGTTGTATGCGTCTAGTGCTTGAACTTAGAATAACGATAATAATAAGAATAAAGATAGGTATACTTTATCGTCAAGCTAGAACGATCAAAATCTAACCGATATCTTATTCGTTATTTTTATTTCATACATTGTACAATAATCGTATACATTTGAATGTCAATAGCATCAAATGACTTAGACATTAATACGATGTGTTTGTAATCGTATTTACATAATGTCAATTAAATTAACATGGAACTAGTCTGAAATAATTAACTCAATATATTTTATAATTATAATAATTTCCCTATATGAAATACATTTTTGCATCGGTGTCATCGAAACAGCCGACTACCGTGCGCATGTCATTTAAAGTCTAGCCCTAGTGTTAATTAAAAAAAAAAAGTATACTTTTTCAAGCAGTAAGATTGCACTTAAAGTTCCGAGTTACTATAATGTCATTATTTAGAACATGATTGTTATTATTATATACTCTTACTACTATAAACGTTGTTATGAAATATTATAAAACACATGAATATTTTATAGCCTGAAGGAGTATGCTATAATAATATTTTAGAGTGATGTATTACCTAACATGATGGAAATAAGAATACCACTGAATATTTAAAAATGATTAATTTACCATGCAATTATAACAGATTTGAAATATCCCGTCAAAAAAAAAAATAATGAACACTTTTTGAATGTTCATCAAGTTATAAAAAAAAGTAGGTTAAGTAGGAAAACGTAGCATGTTACTTGATATTTTTCCTTTACATAAAAAATCTATGAATCATGAATATTCTTATATAATGTCGAATATAAAAAATACATCTACTTTAATACGAATAATAAAATATAATTAATAAATAATTATATGATAATAAAAATCTTACAAAAATTGACCTCGAAAAAAATTGTATCCAGCTTAAAAACATTTTTATTAAAATAAAAAGTTACTTGTGATTATGAACATTCATATATTTTTTTAAATCGATAACTATTGTATTTTATATTGTATATCTGGATATACTATAAAAGTGTTCATCATTTTCGATTTTAAAATAAAAATAAAACTATACTGAATTTATCAAAAATATTTATAAATTAAATACGTATTGAAAGTTTATATTTAATACGATTCAATACAATATTATATAACACAAGCTAGCTATTTTAAAACTAGTATATTTATTTTTTAGTTATGTTAAAATGATTTCTTTAGCAGTAGATTCTAATACATTTTAATTATTATTATTAGTTATAATATGAATCATACAATTTAATACTTATACGACATAACTAGGTTCATATTTATTAGCACCGGTTTTATTATTTTATAATTGGTAAATTTATTAACTAACGATAATTATAAATAATAATAGAAACGTTCCGAACTATGAAATATACTCATGACAGAATTAACTTAAACTGAATATAATTAAATGATTATAAATTAATATCTAATGTTCGTTAATTTGAAAATGTCTCAATACTAAAACATTCTAAAGATTATATATATATAAAAAAAAAAACTATGTATCTAAATATGTTTATTTGTGGTTGTTATAGAGTTTGGTATAATTATTTTTCAATATACTATACATTTTACGTACTCGGCTAATTAATGTTATTGTTCTATAAACTTAACGCTAACCACAACATAAAAAACATCAAATTATAGTATCTGGGTCCATTTAGTTTTTACTGACGTTCTTATTACCTCACTTGGGACACACGATTTATTCGTCCCTTGATATAAGTACAAAATATTTTGTTTTCATTTGACATTATATATATTATTTTGAAAAAATGACAAAATCAATATCAGTTAGCTATATTAAATGATCTGGTTCCTCGTTTAGAGTTTATATTAAAATATGTATACATACAAGATGATAAAAAGCAATTTAAAATAGTTTTAATTTTTAAAAGTTGTATGCAATTCATTAGATTTAAATATACGGAAGAAATAGTTTTGCCCCTTGTTTACGAAATATTGGTAAAATATGAATGAAATAGGCCATTCAGTTACTTGTTAGACAACTCACAAATAACCAATAACATACATGACCAACCCAATAACTCAGTGTCACTGTTATTTAATGATATCGAACCAAATGGAAACAATTATGATATAGAATCTAAAGGAAAATTCTTTAGTAGCTCAGTGCTTATATTTTCAATAATATGGTCACATCAAAAGCTATGCTCCTGTGCACTTTATTGTGTCAAATACGGTGATCTATTTTAAACATGTATCAAACCACATAAGTATGTGAGTTAACAAAGTAAGGTATTCGCACACTACCTACAATGTCTGTAAAGATGTCTAATAAAAATCTTCAATAACGATCTCAAAATCCTATTCGTTTTAAAAGCACTCACGTCAGCAATAGTTCCAACACCTCCATGCGCAGTTTATAATTCAAATATCAAGTCTATGTACACAACAAACACCTATGTTCGATCCTACGCTTATATGACAGATTACAACACCGAAAAAAATAAAATAACTGATGTTACTTTATCCAACAGACAATATAATCCCATCTAAATGTTTAGATGAATATAAATATTATATAACATAATGCTATAATAATATCATTGGTAATTTTAAACCGGACAAATAAAAAAATGATATATAATTTGTACATTTAAAATTCTCTCCTCATCATATTATGGAACGCTACAGACAACCCAAGAAAAGGAATAAAATACAGTGGTGTCGTTATCTAATTATCCAAGTTAAAATGAAAAAAATAAAAATGTAAATTATTTTTATGTTAAATTTATTAGATAGGTATAATTACTTTTTCATGACAAAGTACTTACACTAGAAGTCCTCTTCACTTTTATTTTATTTTTATGTTATTATTTATTTTACTTTATCTAAAAAGCTTACAGATCAGTGTTTGTAACAGATGTTCTAAATAAACAATTATGTAAGAAAGTTTAATAGTTTTTCTGATTATTTTGAAAACAAAATGGAATTTTATAATTTTGAAATTACCAGCAAGATATAATTTTCTATGGGACACCCTCTCAATATTTTTTTTACTGTTCCTAAAAAGGTTACGTGCCAGACACAAAAAAAAATCACATATCGTTCTATTTTGAAACATATTATTATTTATTTATACTTAATAGTAATATTGTTTCCAAAGTTGCTCGTTAAAACTAGATTGATAGTATAAAATATATCGTTGTACAATATTATAGAAAATTGTGTAAACGATATAACTCGTTTCGCTGGTTTTTGATTAATTTATGTATTGAACGCAACCTGGGCGTCAGAATGGCGCTATAATGCCAGTACTGCAAGATATATCATGTCATTCACTCATTCCATATTCTTTGCAAATGTAATATAGAATATTTTTGCATTTTAAATACTCATTAAAAATGCTTAACAAATGGTTATAGTTATGTCTATACAGTAATTATTAAGTTACTTTTTTTTTAAATATAATTATATTTTTCTGAAATCATCACTTTGATGTTTATTATTTGTAATTTTTTTTAATAGATACAATTAAATATTATCAACAGTTTACATAATTTGAATTATTAAAAAAAAAAATATACTCGTAGCAATAATTTAAACTAATGGCGTTTTAGTAGATTTATTAATATCCTGTACCCACATAGTAAAGATTATAGATATTCAAAAACATGGATAAGTTTGTTTTTGCTAATAAGTTGTTTGGTTAGGCTAGTTAGGGTACACGAAATACTGTTGTGACTTTTCATAACATTAATACCACTTCTTAATAAATATTTTAAATTATAATATGTACGTAAAATTAAGTTTCCAACACAATTATGTGCCAGTTTTGCCTATAAGTTATGCTGTTATAAAATTGTTGAATTACCTATTATAAATTATGTTTTTCTTCTAAGACATGACTTACTAATAAAGTATATACCGGCTGAAGTTTCTCATAACTGTCTTGTATAAATACTTTTACTAGTATGTGACAACAATTTTTAACTCTAGAAAGAAAATTGTTAGGCAATATATAACTGAAAATTGGACAATTAATGTTTTTATTTAATTTCTATGAGGAAATTTAATTTTCCTTGGCAATTAACCACTATTAAGAATCTTTACAAAATTAAAAATAATAATTAAAAAACCTGGTATTGTTAGTAATCTATGTGTGTCAGATCACACTACTTATTTAGTTCACCTCGGTGTATGATAGCTGCGTATTATTATTTTTTTTTTTTATTACACTATAAATTTTTATGTAATTATACATCATAAAATTTAAATTAATGAGTCTGAGAATAATTACTGTTTAAACTATATTTTTTTAAAAAATTCTTTAGAATTTGAGAGTAACTCATCAAATCAAATTATTATTTAATAATTTGAATTTATATTATTAACTAAAATTGTATAGACTATTGGCCTAGTACTTTGCTCAACATAAAAAGTAAATATCACAAATATATTCTTAAGTAAGTTGCATATAATATAGTTGTGTGAATTTTTAGTGAATGTAATTATTCATCTTACACAGCAAGAATTTTAAGTCATATATCAGGTATTACAGTTTCGAAATGATTATTTTATATTATATATTTTCTATAGTGAATTCATTGATTTACTATTTTAAGTATTTTTATTTTTTTATGTTTTTTTTCGTTTAAAAATATTTTACACCTACTTTATTATAAACATTTATAGTACTAAATATGAAAATTAGATTAAAAGAACACCAGGCATAATTATTTATTAGTATCACGCATTTTGTTAAATTTCATAAACGATATATTTTTTTCACAGTATGTCAATACTGCTTTACTGCGTATTTTAAATATAATAAATACAATTAATAAGTTTATTATAAATTCTCACTGTAGTCGATGGTTGAAATATTTAATAAACTTAATTTGTAAAACTAATAATTAATTAGATTACAATAATTTAGTGTTTATTTTTTTGGAAAATGTTTTTTTTATTGAGCTACCAAATAAGATGAAATATATTATGTAGCATCTCAAATAATTGTATATTATTTCTATATTAGATTTAAAAAAAAATGCTTAAAAGAAAAAACAAAAAAATATTCTATTGTACCTATTTTTAGAAAACATTTCTAGTCTTAATATTTTTTAGTGCACCTAGAATAGTTTTCTCAACGTAATTTGATTTATCATTGCTTTTGTATCCACAGTCTTGTATCAGATATTTTATCGTTAACTTATGATTGATCTAAGTTAGTTCAAGTACTGATAACTCGAAGTTGAATTAATGATATAGATAAGTTTATACTTTTTTCTGTATTATTTCAAATCTGTAAAAAATATTTTAAATGGATTTTATTTTCTTATCACAGATACAAGTATATTATATGTAACATATGGAGTCTACATTATTAGTATTCCATCTATCGCTCAATTAAATCATAGCACATGTTGTGCGATACATTTCTAACTATAAATTTTATATACCACATATATCGTTATACATAATTTATAGGTCGTTTAATATTTTAACTATGTAACACAAAACATACAGATATCTAAAAAAAATTAAGTCTAATTAAATAGTATTTTTATATTATTTTATTGATTTCAAATGTCGTGTTTTCAAAAACAAATATTTTATGTATAGTATACATTAATTTTGATTATTATTCAACTGATCATATGTTGTTTCATATTTCTTTGTAATATACATATCAGTATTTTTATTAAAAGTCAAAAATAAACCCATTATTCTAACGCGAGTTGAAAGGAGATACTCCAGTGTGTTAATATAATAGATTTAGGTTTATTAAGTATCATTATTTATTTTTTCCTTCTTGAAATATAAAATATATATCCTACAAATTCAAAGTCTTCATTATGTAGTTTAAACATAATAGTAGCAAATCATTATTTAATTCATTATTTCAAGCATTAATAAAATATTGATCAATAAAAAAAGAGACATTCCTAAAACCGAGAGTTTAAATAACCGGTTAAAAGTTAAATATATATATATTTTTTGTTATTATATATAATCAATATTTAATGTTTAATAATTTAAAAAAAATCTTAAAATACATATGATAGAATATATGTGAACTAGATTTTAATTCATTATACAGATACTCAATATGCATTTTTTTAAATTAATTTATACACAAAAATGTATTAGGTGTAATAAGATTAAACTGAAATATACGTTTAATAAATTATGTATAGACATTTTTTTTTTTGTTATCATTAAAATATACAGAGGAAGGGTTAAGTAGTTTTTCAAGACAATGTCTCCAAGACTGAGAGGCACATTTCTTGCATAAGGATAATATTTTAGCCATTATCATTATTATTATTATTATAATTATTATTATTCGGTCGGTTGATGTGGGTGACGTATTTTTGGATAGGCGAGGTGACGATATTTTTTGATAAATGACGTAATGCCCTTAATGAGACTGCGAAGTTGGAGGCAACTAACGACATTTGGCAAGATTTTCGATCTTTTGTGTACAACGATTATACCCCGAATTTCATTGTTCAACCACACTTTTCATTTTACGAGCAGATTCAATAGACGTCAAAAATGATGGTGATACAATGCCTAAACTTTGTTTGGAAACATTTTTTGGGATTTAACTGAAGTTGGAGACTACGCTTGGAATGTTTACATCATTGTAAATACACCTGTGCCTTAATCTAAACACAAATGTTGCTAGAAAAAGTAAGTTTATATGGTACTTTTAAATTAATTTAATCGTAAAATTAAACTTTAAATTAGAATTATATGCTTTGTTGAAAGGTAGTTGTAAAAATAAATAAAAGGACTGTTATACATAAATGTAATAATGCTCAATAATAATATGTAAAAATATGTGTATTATTTGTATACATTTTATTAAAAATTCACTGTGAACATTTAAAAATAAGTTAAACTTTTATGTTGACAAAGTTATGCATATAAATAATTTGAATATAGGTGTTGGAAAAATGATCGTAGAATAATTATTTAATATTATATTTGTATTTGCCTATTATACAACAGTTATAATTTTTGATGAAATTATTTAAGTTAAAGATTTGATAATTAGATGATTGGCTTGTGTTGCATACTTAAATTAACCTAAACTAAATTGATTAATTTAATATATTTTATAAATATCAATGTTTTTTAATAGTGTCATCGTCGGGGCCAAGTGCGTCGTGAATGTGTTTGGGTATGTTGAATTTTTAGCGGGCCTCTTGTGTATCTTTACATTCCGCGAAAACATTTTTGATTGATACTGGATAGCCATATGTTTAACATATTCTTGGTGGCTCGTTTTTCATATGACAAGTATGTGTGTAGAATTAGAATAAAAATCACCATACGGGTAAAGAACTAAATTCAATGAACAATTTAAAAATACAAATATTATCGGAATGCATTTTAACAAAAATCTGCTAAATTATGATGTAATTTTATTGAAAATGTATAGTAATTTAAGTATACTTGAGTATACTAATAAGTATATTTGATTATTTTAATATTTAGAATATTTTATTTGGCTTTCTAATGGTGAATTAAAATTGGACATGAACTTAATTGAATTAATTAAATATTAGATATAAAATTAAAAAAATAATATATCTGCTTTTCATATATAAATTTTAAAACATTAAGTGACATGTAATAGTACACGAGTAATAGTTATAACAACGTGGTAAAGGTTTATATATTATGAAACATATTTTGAAATTTGAAGTGACTTAAAACAATTGAAACCTAAGAATTTTATATAACCTAACCTAACAAAATATTATATATTTATTATTTTCTAAGAAAATTATCAGTGATCATTATGATACTAACATAGTATAGTATAGCATAATACTATAATATACATATTATATTTATAGTTACAAGGATAATATAATTGAAGCACATTCAAAGCAATCAGTGGATAAGGACGTGAGGTAGGGATGAAATTATAAAGTTAAAATTTGATAAGTTATGTTTATTAACCTTCTGGTTATTTTATATCAAATAATAGTATTATGCACTGAACTCATTATAATTGACATGTCTGTAAAACAGAAAATATAAAACAAAACAAAAAAGAATAATGACACGTTTTTGAGATGAGAGTTACATTTTTAAAACGTATCAAGTAGTACTTTGATATTTCCATTAACAGATATTTCTGTACAATGATGCCGTAGGATTTTAAAAAAGGGTAAAAACGAAGAAAACATAAATTCAATTATTGTAATACACTTATTAAATCATATAATTTTTAATATTTTATAAGTTACCTTTGATCATGAATCTTTAAGATTTTTATGAAACGTCAAAAAATAGCATACCAACAACTATAAGATCCTGATATTTGACGTTAACACACTTCATAACACTAAGTCTGCACTTAAATCCACATTTACAAATGGTCCACATTATATTCTACGATAAGACAGTAGTCAAGGGAATTAATAGTAAAGTACAACTTCAAATCTTAGAAGAACTAAAACTGGTAGTTATTGAATGGTGAAACCAATTTAATTCCATTCAAAAATTGGGGAAAAAAATAAGAGATGTTGACTCCCCAAAGCATACATGTTCAGATAGAAAGTACGGATAGGGTTTAAATAAAAAGAGAGAAAATGTTCACAAAATGTAACTATAATCTTGCAACACATTTCAGAGACCCGCTTGACTGATCCAAGCAAAAGCTTCTGTGAGATCAATGTAAGTAACGTCCATCTGTAAACTCTCTACTGGGTACACCTACCTATATTTAATAAAGGTGTAATTACTTAACATTAACGCAAAAATAAGTAAAACTTTAAACGTAGAATTCTATGCCACTTATAAATAATATAATTATTATATATTATTGAAAGCTGCATAAATTTGAAACACGATTACGACTTGCGACAATCTATATAGATTTTTTTTCGTTTCCATCAATTTAGTCTCTGTTTCAATATGTTTATTTATGAACTTCCGTACACATTAAAAATTAGGTTATGGTCTGAAGTTAAAAATTACTTTATAGTTTATTATTTAAATAATCTTGTATACATAAAATTCTATACCTAAAAGTGTCGGAATTATAAGATTTAAAACTGAAAAGAAAGTACTGGATATTATTATAGATTTTTATTCTACGTTCTAAAATTGAAGTTGAGCTATTTTCAGTAACTTGATCACCATTGATTTGCATTAGATAATTAGTTAATTTTAATAGTTCTAATCTATAACAAAAATTGATGCATAAGTATCTACATAGATAAATACAAGTTATTTCTATGTTATTCGCGAGAGTTCTATTAACCTACTACCTCTAACTTTTGAGAAGAAACTTGATAAAATTTGCTGCCAAATTGGATATTGGTTTCTTTGTTATTTGACCCATATTATAAACCCACTAATTTATTTTAGTGTTATTTCTGGAATCATTTTCGGAATAAGTTAATTTGAAGTTAAATTATTTCTTTATTAGGTTATCTATTTAACATGTTCATTTATGACGTTGAACGATGCAGGTGATCTATTATTTATATCTCTCAAGGAGCTAGTCTTCTAAATCACTAAATAAATAGTTAATTTTTGTATGGCTATAAGTTATTCTAATGATTTACTAATTACTAGTTACTGGAAAATCCTTACTGAACTATCGTAAAATATTAATAAGTTTGATATTTGACAAATAAATAAATAACAATAAAGATTTATGTTAACATAAAGATTCAACTATTTCATTCCATGTTTTTTATTTGAAATTTTTTCTTTGTAATCTCTCTCGATATTTACAATGAAGAGGTAATTCTAAAATTAAATCCTATTATTTATATAGACTTATTAGGTTATTTAATATAATGACAATTGAATAAGGCTACTGCAACTTGAGTGTAAGTTACTATTTCAAAAATGCTTTGAACTTTGCAGAATATAAATTTTAAACTTCTATTGTTCAATTTAAATATAAAACTAAACAAGTAAATCGTGATATTTGTATGGTTAGGTTAATTTTGAGCGACTTTAAACAATATTTAAATATTAGTTTGAAACGTATATTTTTATCTTTTTATTATTTTTATATTTTATGTATATTATATTAATTTTCTTATATTTTAAAAAAAACCACAATATAACTAAAATTGAATAATTTAAATATCTAATTTTGTTCATATCTAAAATTAAAATATCTTTCAAAAAAAATTGGGATAATATTTTTTTAGATATTTGGTTACAGTATCAACTATATATGAGAAATTTTGCTTTACATTTTCAACCCTTAACTATACAAATTAAACATTTCATATATTTTTAACCACAAAATAATTGGAAAAATTTCGTGATTTTGATGAATTTTGCAAAATTTAAAATTTAAATACTTATAAAAATAAATCGTGTCTTTATATTTTTAGTATTTTTAAACTGTTATTAAAAAACTTATAAGACATTTTCATTTAATTTTCAAGCTGTTTTATACAAAGAAAATTGTTTCTTAAATATTTATAAAAAAAAGAACAAAGAAAAATTGAAAATGGCTATAAATAATTCAGACATAATTAATATGTTTTGAAAATTTTACCATGTGTCAAAAATACTTATATAATCGTTTTATTGATGAAAATATTAATGATCTACATTTTTTTTGTTTTTGAGTTAAATATTAAAAAAAAAAAAAACAAAATCGATTTTGTCAAAAACTGATTAGCCCGAGATTTTAAGTTTTATTATTTTTTTTTTTTGTTTTTCCCGACATCAGAAAGCGATCCACAATCAAAAAAAAAAAGGCGTTTAGACGGCAAACACAAAAACTACCTCTTTAAATCCTTATCACTGTTTCTACGATATACTGAATAATCAATGGCTATTATAAACTAACTCTTGATGCTTGTTCTCGTATCCGTTAGCTAACAAAAGCCTTAAAACGAGATAAAAATAAAATAAATAGTATATTATGGGATTTAAATTTAAAACTACATCGTTCAAAACATAAAAGCATCATACGTATAATCATCAATTTTGTTTAAATTTATAAGTTTAGATATAAATATATATATATACATTTAAAATTGAATAAATTAAAATAATTAAAATGAATCAAAATAAAGAAAAAATATAATTTTCTGTTGTATAAGTGCATATTTTTAAATGTATGTTTGATGATTTTTTTTTATATATACAAAAACAATAATACAGCTAATACAGATCTCATTCTTCATTCAAAATTATACTGCAGTTTAAAATAATTGTTGATCTTGATTCATAAAAAATATTTACTAAAGCCCTTGATTTTCGAAAAACTATCAAAATATGCTCTTATAATTAAAAATATGTGCTTAAAAACTTTCAGCATTTGATTACATGACGCTGTGAAATTTATTGTGCACTTACTAAGCATACGATTAAGTTAATCTGAAAAAATATTTAAATTCAGGAAAGTCCTTACTCTATTAATAATATATTATATATATGTAATTACTTATTCTTTCTCATTTTATCTAATATTTACAATTGACGACTTATACAGTATTTAGTATATTTTGACAATTAAGCTAATTTTAGGCCTAAGACATTTTTGGTTTTTTTTTAATTTTTTTTTTCTATAAATATTGATAAAAAAATTTCATTGCATCAAATTGCTTGAAAATTATAAATAAGATTATTCGTAAATAGTTTATAATATAACCAAAAAAATGTATTAAAAAAATTATATTTTATAGACAATGTTAAAATTTGGATATCAAAATATCGAAAATTTTCAAATTATTTTGTGGTTAAAAATTTATAAAATATTCAGTTCATACAGCGAAGGATTGAAAATAATTTTCAATCTATTTTCTCAATCATTGAGAACATGGTTTTTTTGTAAGTTATTCTTAATGCAGTTTCAAAAAATACTTTACATACAAAAACACACCTTCCTTATAAGTATTTAAAGTTCAAAGTTTAATCAAATTCATTAAAATCGAATGTTTGTAAATTATTTAGTAGTTAAACATGTATAAAATGATCAGTTTTTATAACTATGAATTGAAAATTACAAACTAGGTTTTTCGTAATTATTTAATAATGTAACCAAAAAAAAAAAAAAAATATTTTTACATGGTTGATTTTTATAGACATTTTAAGTTCCAATTTAGACAAATTAGATATTTAAATGAAGAATAATAATGTTAGTTATTTAATTGTAATTTAAAAATATTTTTCGTGGGTGCTTGAAACTTTTAAAGTATATTATTTTATTTTATACAATCAATTAAATTTTCAAATACAATGTTTTCTTCAAATTTTTAAACAACATTAGTTATTTTTGTTTAAAAATTTTTTTTGGGAGTGCTTGAAACTTTTGAGTATATTATTATATTTTATACATTCAATGACATTTTAAAATACAATGTTTTCTGTAAAAACTAATTCGACCTACTGCATTATTAATATTAAAACGAATTATTTTAATAGCAATAATGTCTTAAGATACACTTAGATAGGCTCACAGACCATTTTTGTTCAGAATCGTCTTTCGTATACAATGATTTATATTATTGAATATAAATTTATCACATCCATGAAAGCGACTCACTCGATACCTACTGTACAGCAGAGCGTTATGCACTTGGCGACCTTTTTTTATATTACTTTTATATACTTAACTATTTACATGAGTATATTATTTTTTAATATTATAAAATAATATAATAAATATTAATTATTGTATAAATATATTAAATTTGTTTTTTTTTATATGTTCGTTTCTAATGTCCTATTTTAAAAATAATTTTATATTGGTACTCATATCACACTCATTTTAGTGCTAATTATGTATACTATTTAAATATTAGACACTGAATTATATTGCCTAACTCTACTTTTTTACTACTTAAAAATCGTGATAAATAGTGTCTCATCAGTAAAGACACTAACGCAATTGTCATAAAAATTATGTATTTTGTATCTTTGCGAGTATAAATAGAATAAAATGCTTACAAAAAAATGGGTTAATACTATTATAAAATAATTAATAATAACGAATATCAAATTAAGTATATAAAAATAATTTTTAAAAACATTGGTCGTATGATAACATGGCAATCGATTATAATAATGCTCAACAAAAATATAACATTATGTATTTTTTATTCAAAATATATAGAATATATATTTATTTCTTGAATGTATACTTGTTGAGTATTCAGAAACATAGTTTAATTCCGCACACCGATAAGGAAAAATTGCCGTTCACCCTACCTCACTTGTCACTACTACACACTGCATAGCTACAAGTCAGCTGTCATCGGTTCGCCGTTGCCGCTCACGTATCTCCGCTACCTACTTATGTTTTTGTTCGTTTTTTTTTTATATATATTTTGTATCTATTGGTTAATTTTGTCTGTGTGTTTTTTACCACTACCTTCTATCGTTTACCTTCATTACCAACTACCGTCTACCGTCAACACCGCGGAAACCGTTAACTATCATCATTAACAGCAATGGAGATCCATTGCTGTCGCAAACACGGTTTTTATAAACTTTATTTTTCTATTTAATATGCATTGTTTAATTATTTAATTTATTAGCCCCTTTTGCTTTAGCCAGCACTATTGGTGTGCTCCATAACCTAATATTACATAATTTTTAGTCAATAGTAGTCCGTTGGTCACGGCAAACGAAAATATATTGTTTTTTCGTGCATTTTTTATTTAGTACCAAAAATACAGTCCACTTAACAATATATTTACAATTCAATACTGCTAAATTAAATTGAACATCATTCAAGTAGATTGACATTTTTCTTATTTTTAGTTCTTCTTCTTATTATTATTATTTACACTTGTGTGTATACAATGTTATATGAAATACTTGAAACTTTATTGTTTAATACAATAAAACAATTATGTAACAGGCTAAAGTACCTATTTATTTTGTAAAAGTTTTTTTTTGGAACTCTTACAAAAATGTTATTACTCTGGTATTAGTTTTAAATTAAACTTTAAAATTTGATTCTTTATCTTTATTAAATATTGGTAATCTAACCGGAAAGGTTGAAACAATATGATTAATATTTTTTATTTTTAAGTATTTATTGTTTATATATATTTTTTTATCTATTTATATGTAGGTGTGTATATCTTTAGGGATGTCGCATCCATATTGTGTTATTATTATTATTGTTTTTATAAAACGGATAAGTTTTAAGTCCATTTGACGAAATGAAACAACAGTTTTTCTGACTTCACATAAATACACAAAATTGATGTATTTTTGCGGAATGGAGGTGTGTCGTATAATACGTAAGAGGCTATGTGTTACAAAAACAAAATTGTTGACGTATTTTTTTGGACTTTAATGTTATTTATAATAATCTTTATGATTTAAGTGTATCACGATTATTTTGTATTGTATTCGGGGTATCAATCTGGAAAAAAAGGTTAGTAGTCCGCTAGTCCTAAACTACATAGAACTTTGATATCTGTAATATTATATTCTATAATTTGGATATCCAAACCCATGTAACATATCAATAAGCTTTCCATTCTAGAAAATAAAAATTAATTTCCTTTTTCTTAATTTAATTTATTTGATGATTCATTATTTTAATTTGATAAATTTATTATTATTACTTAAAAACAGTTTTTTTTTTTTTATAATTTTATTATATTATGATTATTTATGTAAATAAGTTTGTGAGTTATTATAGCAACTATAATTACATTTAAAATTATCCTTTAAAACATTTTGAATGACTGATTAGACTGATGAATGAATCTACTATATACCTATAGGTTTGTATACTGTATTTGTTTGGTAAAACAATCTATTATACCATAAATTAATAATTTATGCTGAGCATAAACGACTTAAAAAATTAAAGTTAAGTTAATATTATCTTTTCTACTTATATATTTTGCATTTAAATTGTATTACTTTTAACTTAATTATTTTTTGTTGATATTGACTTTATAAATAATGAGAGTTACTTTCAATTAGATGCAAGTCCACTTAATTTATTAATAATAAAAATAATAAATTAGTTACAAATAAAATAAATTAAAAAATTGCCGTAAACTGTATTTTTATGAACGAAAAAATAATACAATATTTTCATAGCAGCAGCTATGATAAATATGTTTTGATAATCAAATTCAGTATAATTAATGGTTTGGCAGTACATACATTTTGTTATCTATTGCATGAATAATTATATAATTGTATTCAAACAATTATTTATAAATACTTAAAGTTAAATTAAAAAAATAGGAAAATAGCAGAACTGGATGACATGTTCTCAGAACAGATTAAATATTTTGGCAGAACAACAAAAATATAGTTGTTAAATCTTTTCTTAAAGATCCCAAAGATCTGGAGGAAGGCTAAAGTAATAGCCAAGTATAGCCTATTAAAGCCAGGAAAGGAATTAGACACCATCTACTTATCGGCAAGTCTCTCTATTGTGTCACACATACAAATTATTTAAAAGGATTTTCCTAAATAAGCTAAATCTTACCATTGACGATAAACTCATAAAATAACAAGCAGGATTTCGACCGGGCTAATCATGTACGGGATACATATTGAACCTTACCCATAATATCGAGAATGAGCTGGAAAAGAAGAAAGTTACCGGGGTATCTTTTATTGACTTATCGTCAGCATGCGATATGGTTAATTATGGCTTACTACTATTTAAAGTGTATCAGTTGACCTGAGGATTATACATTTACGCAAATAGTCCTATCGCTATTAAGCAACAGAAGGTTTTTTGTAACACTAGCCGGGAAAAGTAGAAGATGCAGAAATATAAGAAATAGGCTACCACAAGAAAGTATTTTAGTTCCTACACTTTTTAATATTTATACAAATGACCAACCTATATCTTCTGACAACAGTATAAAATACTATGTGTATGTAAATGACTCAGAAATTGCAGTACAAGAAGATACTTTTGAATCGTTGGAAGTGAAACTTTCTACAAAGTTGGACAAAATGAAAAACTATTACAGGGCCAATAATTTCAAGCCGAATCCTACAAAGACTAACCTTTACGCTTTTCATCTAAAAAAAATAATCATGCCAACAGGAAATTAATGGTGAAGTGGAAAGGTGTAGAACTAACACATTGCTGCACGTCTAGGTATTTAGGAGTGACGTTGGATAGAGCACTAACCTATAAAACTCATTGTGAAAAGACCAGCAAGAAAATCAATACTCAAAACGGTCTGATACAAAAACTAACAAATTCAGCTTGGGGTGCAAAACCACATGCATTGTGGGTATCAGCAATGGCTTTATGCTATTCAGAAAGTAAGTATGCATGTCCGGTCTGGAGAAATTCCCCCAGCAAAAAAGGTGGATACTGCCTTAAATACCACATTCTGGCTAATAACAGGATGCCTTAAGAACGCCCCAACAGACAAAGTTAACTTACTAGCAGGGATCCCACCACCATCAGTCCAACGTTTGATATGTACTAAAATAGAACGTGGAGCACAAATAAGAGACATAAGACACCCTATATACGGAAAAAATGTTTCTACTTCTCGACTGAAGTCGAAAAAAATCTTTTTTAAAGATATCTGAGAAGCTACCAGAGACACCCTCACAATGTAGGATATATCCGAGTAAAAAGCCCAAATAATGAACATGGCCAGTAATGTGTAGATAGAGCCGTCAGAAAAATTACCTCCTGGACACAACTTAGAATGGCCAATATAGAGGGCACTGAATATTTTGCGTGTTGAAGTAGGTAAATCAAAAGAAAATAAACGAAAATGGGGATATGGAGATCAAAATATAATCTGCAAATGTGAAGAAGAGTAGATAATGTCACATCTACTTGTATGCCCAGCAGGACCAAGCCATGTACGTAAGATGATCTGATGACAAGCAACCAAAAGGCGGTAGACGTGGCTCAATTCTGGGAAAAATAAGACATATAAACAATATACGTTACCATATATGCATTTGTGTGATATTTATTATTTACTATTTATGTTATTTTACTTTATTTTAATTATCTATTTATTGTTCTAGTTTTGTTATATGTAATTATATATTTAATTATAAATATATTTGTTGCCTGACACGAAAAATAAAAATAATCCTAAATAATCATACAACATGCCTATACGATATGGTATCCATACAGGGTGTAATAGTAAGACCTGATAAATGAAAAAAAAACTTTTGTTTTTATTAATATAATTTACAGATGCTTGCACTACAAGTACAGTATAATTTTTATTTTTTATTTTTTAATAAAATATTATAACTATTTATTGTTTTAATACAGAAAATATTAAATTTAATATTTAATGTAAGGTTTTTTGGAAAAATTAAAATAGCCAATTTTTAAATCAAATTTTAGAAATATTTTTATAGTAAAAACGTTTATTTAAGTTAAATAGCTTATTTTGTGAAAAAAAATTAAACATCATTATTTTTTTAGAATGAATCAATTTAAAATGTAATGAATTTTTTCAAAATAATATTTTTAAATTTTATTCTGATTTATAAAATAAAATATATAATACTATTTACCTAAGAATCCAATACAACTAACAACCTATTTCACATTACAAACTATACAAGTAAGTCTAATTTACATATTATTATACTTTATTTTAAAAAAACAACACCAGCTTATATTGTCACCATCATACTTTACTCTATAACGATTTAAATCCTTTAGTATAAAAACTGCATACTATTTCTGAAAATCTTTCTCGTTATTTAAAAAAGTTTCTGATACCTCGATCTACTAAATTAACATAACATAAATATATTTACATAGTAAAAATCACCATTGAAAGTATCGTTACTGAACCGACTTCTTTAATCAAACGTTTCTTGTAAAACTAAGCATATTAGAAATATGTACACTTAAAATATGTTTATTGCAAGGAAAACCCACATTATGACTGCATAGATATTACTTATTACATACATTATTATTTTTTTCAATTTATGTATTTTTATTTTATACTTGTCCAACCTATTTAAGTTAGATTTCAAATAAAAAATATGCGTCTACAAATAAATTATGTATTTTGGCTTATACAGGTAAGGCTTTATTCAAATAAAATAAAAATAAGTATGTTTAATTCTAATATTTAACATAAAATACATTTATTATATTGTGTATGACATTTTGGTAGTTTCAATATTTGCAAAATTGTTAAATTGGAGATTACTTAGGTTCGTGTAAACAGTTTTATGTTACATATTTTATAAGGTACCTTTCTAAATTTAACAAGCTGATCCATTATGTATAATATGGATTGACTGAATTCAACAAATATAAAATTTAATACATTTTAGAATTTAAGGGATGATTAAATATTTTGGCGAAGGAAATGTCTTATTACTTAATACTAATAATATAAAATAATTAATAATTATTTAGTAATCAACTGTACAGGGATTATTAGATAATATACGTTAATTATATAATAAGCAAATAAAAATGTATTTAAATATATTTTTTAAACTTATATATTTAAGTGGGTAAGTATACAGACTATAATAAAACACTCAAATTAAAGTTGGTTTTAATAAATTAACTGTATATTTACGTATGCATTTAAATTTGTAAATTAAAAATTAATATAATTACAAATACTGAGATATTGAAGTATTGAAGTTTTTGTAAGTTTTTATAAATATAAGGTAAAGAATGATTTGTATTTTATTAAATTTTAAACTTATACAATTATATGTATAGATTATAATTTATAAGGTAAACGCAAGTGATACATTTGTATTATATTTAATTGTATATAAGTTTTCAAATGATTTTAAAATTTAATAAGCTGATGTAGTCCAAAAATATATTAATACATTATGCTTTGGTAACGAATGAAATAAAAACCAGTATCATTTATAAATATTAATCTAATATGTATTTATTTATAATGCCTAATTAACAATTTTAGACTTATATATTACTTTTTTTATACATAGTAAGATGATAACAAATTTAGTTATTTTTTTATATGTATATTGTAGGTATCTATATATTTTCAAAGTTTGTTTTTTACTTGATAGATTTAAAAAATATTGCTTGTGTATGTTGTTCATAGCTTTAAAATGATATACAAAACGTCAACAGACAATTGAATATCTAGTTTCAGGTAGACATAAAATGATAGTGTATTAGTCTGGTAGGGGTCAGAGGTTTTTGTATAACATAATGAAAGGTCGTAATGTAACTTGGAGACATAAATTAAATTTTCTATTATTATCATAATGATTGAAATTAGTAATGATAATTAATAACTAGTAAATGATTAATTGTTGATAATACATTTCAGTAGTTTTTATCTTATGGTGTATGAAAAATAGTTCAGATTTGTCTATGAAACGTAGTTTTTAGTTTTTAAAACAGTTATGTATTTAAGTAACTATATTTTTAGATAAAGAAGAGAGGTATGACACTTACTTCATAAACCGTTTTAACTTACTTTAAAATTCTTATAGCTGGTTTTTTCGTCTGTCAAGAGACAAATCAATTACAAAATGGGAAATGGTGTAGATGATTTCCTTTGACTGGTTTGAAAATGTTGGTATTTAAGTATGTCCTGTTCAGTTTAATGGTATTATTTATGAAAAGTGTAATAATAGTAATGATTTTAGGCAAGTGCTTGCTAGATGGTTGAAACATAAAAAATAAAATATTAAATTAATATAATATACCCGTGAAAAAGCTTTGTCAGCGACATTCTGAGTACTAGACAGTGATGTGAACAGTTAAATAAAATTACAAGTGGTTTGTTCTATTCTTTTCAATATATTGCCATTTATAATAAATTAATATTATGATCGTTTATGTATGGTATACAAAATTATAGATATATTTTTAAATTGGTTTATAAATGTATGTGTGATTTAAATGAATATATAAACAATCAAAAATAAATAAGGAGCCTATAGTGCCGTATAGTTAAGTACTTAATGAATTACTAGTAGGGGTCTCGTTTTTGTACGTGAATATGAATGTACGTGTTCACGGATACCGTGATCACGTGAATGTAACAAAATAAAACACGTATAATTAATATACGTGAATTAATAAATGCTAAAACACGTGAACACGTAACGGAGTAATAATCACGTGAATACGTGAATTTGTTAATCACGTGAATAATTTTAACTGGTATGAA
>JACXSJ010001363.1:0-71905 GCA_014851325.1 Pentalonia nigronervosa
GATAATCAAATATATACAAGCAAATATTGTAATTTCATTGAGCCTGGCTCATAACTTGTTATTTTAAGTTTCAAGTGCGACTCTAGATTTTTATTAGTTAGTTGGCTTCTTACTTTATTTGTTATTATATTCATGCAAGAGAATGCTTGCTTGCACGAATATGTCGACCCAAAGATCTCCGGCACTCCAAATGTCAATTTCTTTACCCCACTGTAGAATTCTGGAAGACTTTTCTATGCGTCAAATATAAGTGCTTGGATTCGCGGCATTTCTTTTAGAGCTGTCTACTTTTTTTTATATAATAAAATATTGCTCTTGATAATAAAATAAAATATTTTCGTGTATTGAAATAGAGAATCGCAACTTTAGATCGAAAGAGCCACAGGTTGCCGTCCTCTAGTCTAGTGTAGTAGTGTTAACAAAAAAAAAATATTAAATACAGACGAAATCGCCATTGTATTGCAATATCATTATAATAATATTATCAGTTATAATCAACCGGTATCTATATGCAGTTATTTGTATGAAATGTGCGATTGTTGAGAGAACCGGTAATGAAACATTAACCACCCACAGGCTTGGATATAGAAATCTGAATTGGTAAGTGGCTACATTTTTTTCAGAAAAAATAAAATTATAATTTTTGTATATAATAGATAGTAGATACGATTTAAAAAAATATTAACAGTTTTATTTATATTTTTAATTTATGAATTTTAAGACGTATAAATAAATACATAATAGATAATATTTCTGAAGGGGGGGGGGAGGCTTAAACCAAAAGAGACTCTGAATCTGCGATTGACAACCCGAGATACATTTTAACTAGGGTTGACGTACACGTAGGCTACCACGCGGATGGGGTAGTGGGGTATTGTCTTTCTAAACTGTATATTAGACTATTTACTCTGCAGAAAAAAAAACGTGTGGTCAAATATAAAAGTAAGAAACCTACAATTCCAAAGGTGTAAAAACTTTCTATAACACGTGTTTAATACGATTTTGTTTGCCTGGACTATAAATTACATACTTACGCGCTAAAAAGTCGAAACTGTTCGTTTTATAGATATATCTAGGTGGCTAGGTACTTATAATCGCGACCACGCAATATACCCCGGTAATATAATATATACTTATATACATACGCACTTCACATATCGCTGTTTATAGAGGACAAAAGTTTACTTTTTGTTCGCACACGCAGTAGTGTCTAAAGTACCAATAAGTTTGTTAATATTTTTTGTACAACGAAGACCACGAAAAAAAAAAATAAACAGAGCGACCATCGTGGGACACGGAGAGTATAAAATATATAACGTAACAATATAATTGTTTACGGTTTCGGTTTAGATTATAAGACGCGTATAAAATATACTATGTCATATATGTTATATTATGTACTTACTCTTTTGTACATATGCTAGGTACCTCCGCACTCTACATCACCACGCAGCGATCTCAACATATACAATACGTACATACATACATACATACATACATACATACATACATACATACATACATACATACATATATATATATATAAAGAGAGAGTAATCTGCAAGTCAATACACATATACGAGCGGCTCTTTGTACTAAACATTGATGCATGTATAATATACATAAACCTCATGCTTATAACACAATTTTTTTTGTGTGCGTTAAACATTATTTGTAGTTAAACCAACACTCCCGGGCCCATACTTGAGTTCACCGGCCACCGCGTACCAACAAGTATGTTTTATTTTAATAATGTAATTTTATTTTGTAAACGGGTAAATATTATTAGGTACATTGTTGTTGTTATATTATTATATTCGGTTCATCCGCGCGGACGACCCGGGCGATACTATGCGTAGGAATAATAAAGTACGTGCACGCTGAATAGGTATTTAGTATTTACTGAATACAAATAGTTTTACCTGAACGTCGTATTTGTTAGCATAAATTACCGTCTACAGTGAATTATCACTATTTTAATAATACAGAAATAGTTTCTATGCAAATACTCGAAATTTAACCCTACTAATTTAGTCCAATATTACGATAATCTAAATAAATATTATTTATATTATAGGCAAAATAATATAATTTTGTTTTTAACTAAAAATCAAAATACTTACTATATAGCATAAAATGGATTGTAGTTTTCATGCGTATGTTTTACTGTATATTAGAATCCAATACTGGTCGAAATTCGACTCGTAAAACCGTTTTGGTAGTAAAATCAACACTGAATTATTTCATTTATTAGCGCGCGCACAGTTCGGTGTCGCCGTAACGGTGTTTGAGCTTCTCTCCACTTCGTTCGTAAGAACGTTTTATAACATGTACTTTGTATTTTAGTTGTTGTGTCTGTAAGCTACAAATATACGGACATTGCCTTTTGATGTACATTTCAATAACAAATAATAATTCATTATTATTTTTTTTTTATTATATGAGTTGGTTGGGTTACTGCTTTTTATATTTCCCGGCTTAGACCGGAAAAATGTTTTAAATTTTATTTTACTGGACAGATGGTGTTATTGCTGTAATACTATTTTCGTATTTTACCTGCATTAATGGCAACATATATGTACAATTTTTTTATTTGTGCAATTCTAATTGAAAATACCTTTCCAATGATACCTATATCTATTTTTTTTCTATAGAGTTATTGGAACCACAAAAGTGGTTGCATATTAATTTATAGATTTGGTACAGCAGAATAGCACCGTCGCTTTGACGTCGGTATATTATAATATACATTCTTCGAGATTATAATTATTTCAATAATTATTCATAATTTGTTACGAAATTTTCACAAGAATTACGAAAGTAAATATTACCAAAACTTTGAATTGGATTATCTCGTCGTGCAACTTGAAAACTTTAAAACAACGTCATAGCTTTTACTACTCATGCAAGTATGCTAAACTATATAATATCTGACGCAGGCACATATGCAGATAACCAATTCGGGTTTGGAGTGGGGGAGGTTAATCCTAATCAATTTAAATAAGTAATTGAAAGTTATATTATATAAATAAAAACTGTTTTTGTATACAATTTTGGAAGGGGCTATTTAAATCCCAAAACCACAACTTAGACAAATGTGCCTAACCTAGTGAATAACAATAATAATATGCATTCATATTAATACGTATATTAATATATATATACGTATATATAAACGAGAGTGTCCTAAATGACTAATTTATAATCAACAGAAAGCTGAATCTATTAAAACTATCGATTTGAAATGTTGATGGTAGATTATTATTATAATTTTACTGTGCACTAAGAAAGGATTTTTCAAAATTCACATTTTAAAGAGGTGTGAGCACAAGGATATTTAGATTCACGATGGAAATTGGAAAATTATTTTTGTTTATTAATGGTTACCATTGGTTACAATTTACAGATTATAATAGTAGAAATAAATTATAGAAATTAGTATTTTATTTTGTATATAAAATATAATCGCCATTAGTTAATTGAGTAAATGTGGTAAACGCGTGCATCAAATCGTCGTGTTTACGGACTCGGAATAATAAATTATATCAGATGAGAGTTGAATATACATTGTCATTTTTTTTAAGGACAAAGTAAGATTGCTATTGATTAATATCGATACATCTATATATATAAATTAATGTTTGTCTGTATGTTCTTAATGCACTCTTACTTTATTCATCCAATCGTTATGAAACTTTTGGAAGTTGTTGAGTACATTCCCGCGAAGGTTTCTGGCATATAACATCCTATCCTACATATATGTATATTATACGTTAAACATTTTGGAAAAACTGAAAGTGCTATTTTTGATGGAATATGTATAAGTATATGTATAATACATGTATAATCTCTGTTTATAGGGTTGTCAATGGTTACATATTTTATAACTATTATAATTAGTAGGAATATGGCATATACATATTTTTACAAAGACATTTATAAAAAAAAACAAATCTTTTGCACGTAATCTTTAACATTGCAATGTTTTTCACGTGCCTAATATTCTATTTCACTTACTTACGTACCTCGTGAGGTCCTCAATCCATCACAGGCGGATTATCTAACTGATAATATACTGCTCATATATTTTCGGCGATTTGACGCTGTCGGATTGCATACCTA
The DNA here is from genome assembly GCA_014851325.1 of Pentalonia nigronervosa. NCBI lineage: Eukaryota > Metazoa > Arthropoda > Insecta > Hemiptera > Aphididae > Pentalonia > Pentalonia nigronervosa. The sequence continues at coordinate 4,123 of JACXSJ010001363.1, forward strand.
CATAGATAGCATAGTTGCATGTGTATCACTTGATGTTAATCTTAACTTAATTTTTGACTCGAGCAATGCCGGGCGGTACAGCCAGTATAGTAAATAAAACAGTTTATTAATTGTATTCAACAATAGTTACAATATCATCGTTATTACTGTTATTTAATTTTATTTTTAAGTTTATATTTATATATATTATTCATGAAAAAACTGCAATTGTAGTTGTAAAAACATATAAATCACAAAAAAACTACTTGTGCATGTTTTGTTTATTATTATTATTTTTTTTTTATCGAATTTCGATTTACAAGTGCCCAGCTATTAAAATTTGATGGTATTTTATGAAGAATTGTAGAGCACATTAAGCCCTGCGTATGCAGACCTCATCGTGACTGTAAATGTGAATAGTGAAGCTGTGTACTTGGTGATTCCCATCGCAGTTAATTGTAAAGGTTTTTGTGTTCTCAGAATTATTAAAAGACCGGTCCGTGCCAACTTTGGATCCTTGCATTTCACTAGTTTGAAATAGACGCAATCCCCGATTTGTTTGTTCTGTAATGTTATGAAAAATAAATAAGTTGATGTATGATCTATGATTGAAACCAACTAGTTTTTATATAATAAAAATCTGATTAACAATTCAGCAGTTGTTTCAATTTTATAACAGTTTTTTTCTTTGTTTTTATCAACTAAAATCGACATGTTAACATTTTAATTTAATTTTTCTCAAGAGTTGGGTAAAAAAATCTAATTTTTTGATAAATGGATCTCATTGGACTATTTATAATTTCTATGGATAAATATTGTTAGTTAATATTTACCATCATCGAGAATTGTTCGCCAATCAAGCAGTAGAAGAAGAATTGAGACACAACTATTATGAGAAGAGACATCATTTTTATATGAAACGCTGAAAAACCATTGGCCATTAATACGCTGCTAGCACATAAACATGTCATTACCAGGATATATAGAATGTCGACAACGAATAACAAATTAAAATACGATTTGAAATGATTGAAGTACCTAAATAAAAAAAAAATTTTTTTTAATTATAGGCTATTTAAATTTTGATAAAAATGTAATCAATTTAATTAAATATTTATATCATAAAAAATTAAAATTGTATAGAAATTAACATTGGAGATATTTGGAAAACAAAAATATATAAATAGAGAAAAATGCATGCTTAACTTTTACATTTTTTAAATAACTACGGAATATTAAAATCTTTGCAGTTATGTGTTTAATTTAATTTTGTGTATTCACTAGGACAAAGTAAATTACTAATAGTCTTAAACTATTCGTTACAATGCATTATAACCTTTATAATATTATTTATAATGGTTTTTTTTTTATTGAGTTAAGGTTTCAACGTCAAAGGCCATTAGCCTGAAAGTTATTTTTTAGTAAGTTTTTTTAACAGTAGGGGAGGATACGATCGGTTTTAGGACACGTGTATATATAGCGAGGATTTGTCACTAAAAACCTGGGTGCTCACCCATCCGGTAACTAGTGACACCGGCTGATTCTTGATTTCAGAACATGTTTGTAACCGAAGCAAACTAGTAATTACTGTGCCAGACCAGGCAATAATGTATAATGGTTTTATTGATATGGAAAACATATTGTCTTAGGTTCCATCTATAGTTATAAAATGTTGTCTTTAATTCTTTTTATAATTAATTGCCTTAGTACTAAAGATTTTAAATTATTTTATCTAATAATTTCAAATAAAAATTATATTTTGGGATTCCTTGCTAGCCTCTAAATGGTCAATAGTAATAGATTTGTTTTTGATTATAATAACAAATTGTTCTCTATTTTTTTTTTTATTTTGTACATTATATTATATTATATTTTTAGTTTTTCTCATTATATTCAATTTAATATTTCAAGAAATATAAGTAGTTTTTATTATACAATGTTTATTTTATTGTGCTTCATAATGTCTATAGTAAAATTATGTTATAAAACTCGCATTCATATAATAAATAAATACATAAGTATATAACTATTCGTTTACCTCAAAAATATAACTTTAACTTTTGATTTTACTACTGCTACATGATTTTTGATGAACACTTCAGGTCAGTAAAACATGAAAAAGTTTATGAGATGAATTATCCGTTGTTTTGAAATATTATTCAAAGCCATCCATACTTTTATTTTTGGCCTACTAAAACTAACTTTTTAAATTGAAATCCGAAAAGAAATATATTTGTCTGCAAGTTTGTCGATAAGATACGATGATACTCCAATGATGTAAACTGAAATCGAACCAATGGTTTATAAAAATGTATGATTGTCTCACACTGTAACTACAATTAATATTTCAGGTTCGAACAATATTTTATACCATTTATAATGTTGTAAAACTCGTCGAGAAAAGCTCTAAAATAATCAATAAAATTTGAACTAATTAACAACTATTACATATGTTTAAAACTTTTACTCTAACCACCGTACCTACATAATATTATAATCATTTAATACTCACGTATGAATATATAATAATATGTTATATATCATATATACGATACACATCGTGACGTACGCGCATATAACCATAGACCGGGGGCATTATTAAGAGATGAATGACGGGTTTAGGATCCCCAGATCCGTTGATATTTAATTTTAATAGTATTACTAGCTACCACTGTATTTGGAAATATAGTAAAAATGTAGTATTTTATGTGTAAAAAAATGTCTATCTCCCCTCCTCTCCTAAGACAATTTTCTAATTATGCCATAGGCGTGTGTAGACTTTTTTTCGCAGGTATACACCTAATAAAATGTGCTCTCCAAAAATATTAATGCTCTTAAAAAAATTCTCATACTATTGTCTTAAAAATATTTTTGATTACTATTATTGATTAATATGTTTTCAACATTTTTTTTATGCTGAAAGATAAAAATATATTCTTATGATGACGTGTTTATTATTGTTTTTATTTTTTAACGACTGTACAGGCATAAGCTTATGTTTATAAAGTACATATTTACAATAAGAAAGTTTCACAGTAAGATAACATAATAATTACAAATTTAATAGTATTGGGTTAGTCAATAAGATATAATCTCATGTTTTATGTCACATAATTAAGACGTAAATATCATCTACCGTGACTATGACTCGTACTTTTGAATAATTATGACGGTTAATTTTTATTCTTCTAAAATGTGTTTTTTTTTTGAAATTTTAGTCATATGTTATCTAAAAAAAAGTGTCAAAAATTGTAAACCTCGTGCGCATAATTATGCTTTTAATAGCCAACTAAAATGACTACGGATAAGGTAGTATCAGTTGAGCCCAAATAATAACGACGAGGTATATAATTGGTATGCGCCGCGGGATGTACAGCTGCAATACGGCGAAAGCAGCTCAGGTGCAACGTCTTCCCTCCAAATATTAAAAAACCGCACCAAATGTCAAAACTCACGCGCGTGGGCATGCAAGTCTGATGAATCATTTTAATTTTTCTTCAGCTGTAGGTTAACGCGAGTATAAAACATTATGCCGCTCGTGCAATAATTTAAGGCGGAAAAGACTTCTTTCGCGTTATTATTCACGCAACGGCCGTTGAAATATTCTCATCCGACGTTTGTTGTACGTTAAAATCGTTTTTTTGATTTTTTTTTTTTTTTTGATTAATGCGAAATAATATAAATACACAAATATAGAAAATAAATACACAGGCATTGTGTATATACAGTAAGCGTACCCTTCTGATATTATTGCAGTGCTTTTATTCTGTTGATCGTAACGGAGTGAACGAGAAATAACGTAGAAATAACCCACGAACAAAAAAAAAAAAAAAAAAAAACGAGGAGTTTCTCATTCTGTTTTGCCAACGACTCCTTTTTTTTTGTGCATACGCAGATATCAAACTTTTTATAAGTTTTATTAAACTCGCAAATCAACTTTTTTTTTAATTCTAGACCATTGTTTTTAATTATACATTCTATTTCGGTATTGAATTTATTTTCCAAAACTTTTCATGGTTGAATCATAGTTTTCGGTTCATTAATTTTCACTAACCGCGTCACAGAACCATCGTTCAGAATTTAATAATGTAATAAATGATTATGTCTAGTTATGGCCTAAATTAATATAACTGGGTTAAATTTTTTTTTGCAAGCTATTAAATACCATTTATTATTCTGAAAACTTAAATCAGAGATCCAATTAAGTTTTTTTTTTTAATTTATGAATTATAATACACATGCAAATAGTGAAGTATGAAATTTTTATATTTACATGTACTGGATTTTAAAGTAATTAAGTAACAGTAAATTGGCGATTATTTGGTTCTTTTGATCCAATATTATTTCTATTGATAAATAGAAATAAAATTTTAAAGTTTTAAATCGAATAAAATCTAATAATTAATAACTACGAAAACCGATTGAAATATAAAAATCTCTTTTTTTTTTGTAACACGGTGCAATGCATAGGCAAAATAGCTACATAACCGCGTAAAAGATAATTCACGTTCGTATAATATCTCCTTAGTTATTAGAGTTTTGTCAAATTTGTGTTTTTAAATTGACCTTCAAAGTCAAGCGGGTCGTATTTCGTGTCATCTACACGCGATGTCCGGACGATTTACATATTTATCATCCACACACAAATGGCGGTTATTCACTGAGACTGCCGTAACAGAGGCGGACAACGCGCATCTACCGACCTCCCCGTATGCGAGGTGCCCCTCCCCCCTCCTCCCCCCCCGTCATCTCGGACCTGACGCGAAAAAATTCCCGGGCGCGCGCATTGGGGTGCAGTCGGCTGTGAGGCGAACGCGAGTCTGGTCTTTCGCTCACCACTACCATCACCACCGGTGGTTAATGTGACAAAAAGATCGTAGACGGGACTATAGGTGTACTAAAAAAAAAAAAAAAATTATAAGCGACCCAGACCATCATTGTCATACCATACATACCACGCGATGATTTAATTATAAATACCAATTTTTTTTGTTTTGTTTTAAAGAACTGTGCATTTTGAGAGGAACGGAGTACTCGAATCACTACTCCATTTGTACAGTAATTATTTTATTTTCAATAATTGAAAGGGACGTTATACTGTGGTATCACGTATTAAGCTAACACGATGGCAAGCCGAGGAGATAATAGCCCGTCGGGGGCGTTCGCCAAAAACAACTATGCAGTTATATCCAGGGCCGGTTTTTTTTTATCCTTTTCGAGGCCCCGGGCAGCGATATAATGGGGCCCCCAAAACTTTGACGAAGTACTATTTTATTGAAACGGATAAATAGGGCGGCGGTGGTAGATAAGAAAAAGTCTCGATTAATTCGACTACGTATTATTATTTATTTTTTTTGTTTTTTCATTTCACATCAAATATAGTATAATATATATATATATATATTAAAAATAATTATAAAATAATCTAGAGGTACCGCGCGGCCGGACGATCGACCCACGTCGACCGTGTTGTTATTACTATTAGCGATTGCCGTTTGATTTTTCTCGAAATGATTTTATTCGTCGGCAATGAATATCGACTGTCGATCGGCGATCCGGCCAAGGAGTGAGGAGGGCCCCGGGCGCGTGCCCAAAATGCCCAACGGGAAAGAGGCGCCCGGGTTAGTGTTGTATTAGATTCGCGCGTTGTCGATAAACCCCGTCCTTAGGCCGGGTGAACGGAATAGCCGGATTGCGATACTCACGCGATGAGCGTCTGATGGTGTTTGGCGCACTCGACGAGACCGTCGAACGCGGCCCGGCGGCGCCGTTCGAGGTGCCCGTCCGCGCGGCCGTCCCCGTACCACATGTCCACGCGCAGGTCGCGGACGGCGTCGACGAGCGTGTCCACCTGGACCTGCATCTCGGTGACGAACAGCACCATGGCGAACACCATGCCCGCGATGCTGGTCAGCACGCTCAGCGAGACAACAAACTGGGCGGCGTACACGGCCGCGTACCGTGCGGCCGTCAGCCGCGTCCACGGCGTCCACATGCGGAATATGAGCGCGGCCGGCGAGTCGATGTCACCGTTGCGGGCCGTCCAGACGACGGGCGCCATGCACATCATCACGTTGGCGGCCGGCATGACGGCGCCGTACGTGCGCACGAACCGCGAGAATAACACGTCCGCGGCCGGCCGGCGCCCGTCGTCCCAGAAGTCGCTCCGCACCGCGTCCAACATCCGGTGCAGCCCGGGCCGCTTGTGCACGCCGATGACGAACAGGGCCAGCGTGCACGACGAGCCAGTGATGTACGTCAGCATCTCGACGGCCTCTTCGTAGCTGGTGGCCCGCAACGCCAGCGACGTGGTCACCGACGTCGTGATGAACGCCCAGAACAAACATATAAGCCACGGGTACGCGGCCGCAATCCACCGGACTGCGAATTATTGAACAATCACTATCGGCTCGCTTTTTACACTGTTGTTGTCAATGTTGTAAAAATGTTACACGTGACAGTAATCACCAGTAATACCTATAACCGATTTTTTTCTCGGGCCGATGGGGAGTTTTGGACAAAAAAAATGCATTCCGATTCTATTTGCACCGGTTTTCGTATGTGGTCGGCTTTAAATGTTTTAACGAAATACGAACACGGTATACGAGCAGCTTTACCTATCGATGTGTTATCGCTCTGTTTCGATTCGAAATAATTCACTGCCCAAATATTAAAACAGCTTTCCGGAATATGTACGTTGACGCGAGTTTATTTGTAAGTGCATGATATTATGTCTGGTATCATCGAGGTCCAAAATGTTATGATTGCTAAATTATTTATTATGAAGTAATAAAGAATACTATTGTTATTTTCTTTTTTTTTCCATTTAACGGAAGATTGAAGAATGATGTAAACGTTTTCCGACGTGCTACCTATGTTTGTCATCCCCGATTGTTATTGAAGTAAGGTACTCAGTGGTGCGACCGAAATTCATTTTCAGCAGGTTAGAAAGGGGGGGGGGGAATCATGAATTTCAAAAATAAATATCCAATTAAAATTTCAAACAGAAACTAAATATGAACCAGGAACCAATTCGATTCACAGTCAAATCAAATTATATGCGATAAAAGAACCGTTTATGTCAGTGAGGCACTTACACAGTAACTTATTTGATAACACCATATAATTCGTTATTTAAAATATCTAAAAATGAAACCACGTAATTTAATCTTAGACATAAGAAAAGATACAATTCGTGTACAGAGAAGACAAAATCAAAAGAACTTTTCATTTTGTAAAAAGTACACGTAAATCACCAAATATTATAGTAATGTAATTTTATACATTAAAAAAAATATAAGGACATCTGTTTAGGTTATTTTTAAATTCTTATGACATTTTTAGTGCAAAAAATTAATTTTTTTTTAAAGAAAATGTTTGGATTTTTTTTGTGATCATTTATGCCTATGAATTATGGAATAATGTTCTTTACGACTATACTTAAACTCGTTTTCGTGTCGAACAAAAGACGAAATTAATTAATCAAACCAGCTGTCGTCTCCTAATTCAAAACAATGCGCAGTGTGCACACAATAGTACACAAGCTCTAACATTAGTTCAAGTTTATTATTCGACCAGAATCAACAGTCACCTGTTCATTTAGTTTCCGTTGTTAATGTGTTATTGTTTTTTTTCGTCGATCTACAAAACTAAATAAAAAAATTACCCACCTTTATTGCTATGGCCTGGGTACACGTTTATTCCATTCAAAAGCAATAACGCCGGCCAATAAACGGACATTTTTCGTGCCGTTATATTCTCCGATATTTTCATGATGTAGTTCGTTCCTAAAACACTGAGGTTCAAATGCCAGATCGTGACAAAAATTATAATCGTTACGGTCGTTTAGTGTTTTGGTAATTTGGTTTTCGTATTTTTAATAGTCCATTAAAAGACGAATGAATAATTAAATGTAAAAGTTCGGGGAAAATTACAGCCGTAGGTATTGCAAAAAAACTTTTAATTTGATCGTAACCATGTCATTTCCACCCACTAAAATCAGTCAGTTTTAGCATAGTAGTATAAGTTAATTACGATTAATTACTTATTAACTTAGTTGTTCGATATAAGTCTCACTCGAAATATATTCAATTTTTGTTATATTATATATATATATATATAGGGTGATTTTTTTAAGTGGATACCACTCATTATTTCGAAATGTATTGATTTTTTTCAAAAATATTACCCCACAAAATGTTGCTCTTTATACCACTAACTATTCGAAAACTTAAATCAGAAATCCAATAAAATAATTTTTTAAGTTATAATAGACTTATAAATAGTGGAGTTAGACATGGTCACATGGAATAATTGTATTTACATATTGTACTGGATTTTAAAGTTATTAAGTAATAATAAATTTATGATTATTTGGTTCTTTTAATTCGATATTTTATTTGTATTATTTTAAGATTTAAATATAGTAAATAATAACTACAAAAACTGATAGAAATATAAAAATCATTTTTATGTAACACGATGCAATACAAATAAAGGCAATATAGCTACATAATTTCATGAACTTTACTCCGTTCATATGAACATTAAATACTTATAACTCATAAACTACTTGTTGGAATTTCAATTTTTATGTATCAAAATACTTAGAAATATATTCTACTGTGGAATATTAAATTAAGAATGTATGGTTGTCTTTAATGAAAGTAAAAAAAAATATGAAAAGTTATAACGTTAAAATATTGTAAAAAATATAAATGTGTTTTTCAATAACGTTAAATTAAGCAAGAAATATTTTGAAAAAATCAAATACTTTTAAAATTATAAGTGAGCCCATTTTAAAATAATCACCCTGTATATTATTAGGCAATAGAAAATATAATCAAAGTATAATATATAATCATAAATCGTAAATACATAAAAAATTTTTTTTTTCAAAATACATACCTCAAAAATTATTAAGTACCTATATTCATCTATTAGTTTCAATAACAAAGTGTGATTATTATGTCACAATGTGTATCTATGTATCTACCTATGTGTTTATTAGTAAAAACTCATTATTTGTTAACAATTTCACATTAGGTTTAATTTTCTATCTCAAAAATCTGAACCTTTAATTTAACCGTAAACGACAAAATTCAACATATTTCTATAATTATTTATATCCAAACCAGACTAGACTAATCATAAAATAGTGGATAAGCACGCCACAATAACACGTGATAAATACGGATGTTCGGAATAATATAAATATTGTGTTTATATACCAATACAATATTTATTAATTACTACAAAACTCCTGCAGGTGGTGTGGATTTACCACAATTTACCATAGTTTAATGAATTTCTATTTAAAACAAGCGCCTGATTGCAAAGAGTTAATGAACCTTATGCAGATACAATTGTTATTTCGTATTACCCTTAGTATAGAATTTGAGTCTTACATATATCTATTTCAAATATTAAAATTAATTTATTTATTTATCTCTTCTCTCTTTTATGTATCATTAAACAAAAAAAGTTATAGTTACCTACATCAAAAGATCGATAATTTATCACATTAAGCATTTCGAAACGATGTAGAAATGTCTGTTTTAAATTATAAATAATACTGAATGTATTGATTTTTTGATTTTTGTAAATGTTATCTGTCTGTCATCGTTTTTTGGTGCATTGTAAAATATAAATGCTTCAGTCTTATATTTTGAGTATGGTTTCAGGTAGCAATTTGAATCTAATTGGTACATTAAAGGTTAAAATTTTCAGTATTTTACAAAATAATTGGGAAAATCTTAAAAAAAATGATTGAAAATTGGAAATACTTATAACCTTGAAAATACTTATACAACACTAATTTAAAGAAATTGATATTGTTATTTTGTTCAATAAAAAATTTAAAAACAAATACACGTTGATACTTGATATATTCCACCATTAGTTACTTTAAACGTTTTTTTTATAGAAATTGTATTTTAACTAGTTTTAAGCTCTTTACATATAAACATTTGAAATTTTGTTATAAATTTTGATAAAAATTATTAAGCAAAATCAAAAGTTTGATAATCGTAGTAATGATTTATTATTGAATTCAAATTTGATATAACCATTACAGTAACCTACTCAATGTCTCTATGACAACATTTACTCTACACCTAGACAGCACAGCAGACTAACTATTTTTGACTTAATTATTAGCCCTAACCTAACATCTGAGGAGAATTATCTGTTTCCCTGGAGCCGATTTTTTCCTAGTCCATCACTTTTTATACATATCTAAATTTCACCTATATACCTATTATGAATGTATACTATTCAGGGTAATAGTGTATACAGCTTTTCTGAATTTGAAAGTTATAAAAACTAGATTTTTTCAAATTGTTTTTCTATAAATTTAGACAAAACTTAGGTAAGTATCTACAGTTATTTATTTTTAAGTTAAATCAAAATAACAAAATCGATTTTGTCTAAAAATGGTTTTTGAGGTATACATTTTTATTATTTTTTTTATTTTTCTTGACACATTTTAAAACTATTGGAAATTTCATTTTTGACCCTCTAACGTACCAACTAGATTTACTTTCCTATCAGAAAAGATGCTAAAGTAGAAAATCGGAGCATTTATATTGCTCCAAAAAGTGATGACACAGAAAAAGAAGCACATTGTTATGATTATTATTTTACGTTTTTTCTATAAAACGAAGCGTCCAAAGACCTTTATAACTTCAAGAAAATAAACTCAAAGTTTAGAAAATTTTTTCATTTCGTGAAAAGGAGATCACGTGACCAATTTATTTTTGGGGTGACGGAAAGGTTTGCCTGGAAATGAGTTAGAAGCAAGGTTGGAAATAAGAAGCTTTAAAAGATTGTGAGAGATTTTATGAAATTGATCATATTATAATGGAACATGGGGATACGAATAAAGGTATAATGTTTGGATGTTATGGTCGTGGGCGTAGCATGTGATTATTACCACACCAGGGAGCGTTAGCTATTAAAACAAGATTTATGGATTGGAATAAAATATAAGTTAGATGTTTTCAGACTCACAATGTCGAATGTCATTGATCACTGAAGGGTAAACCATTTGTTTATTAATTAAGATTAATTTTGCTTTCTAGAGAGATTTCAGAACCAACAATTTACCTTAGTTTATGGATTCTGAAGTTTTATAATATTCTTCTAGATTTATTGTGAGTTTTCCAGGTTAATCTATTTTGGTATTTTGGTTTTTAGTAGGCTATTCAAAAAAAATGCTATTGTTTCCATCTCGCATAACCGTACTGAACTATATTATTACAGGTATAACAATATAATAGGCAATTGATTTTATCTCGTTTTCGCCGAAAATGTGTTTCAGATGACCCGAGTGCACAATCGACATGTGAAGTTGATGATGGTCTACGGTCGTAAAAACACCCAACATATAATATTATACAGAATAATAACACGCAGTCAATTTTGTGGGGGTTTACAGATCGACGCGATCGACGGTGAATTATTAAAAACAAGTGTATTGCAATAATCAATATAATATCATATTATAAATTCTCTATTTTTTTCTTTTTTAAAGTGTGTATTCTAATATAAACGTATACAACGTATATTTACGGTTGATGTGCAAGATGTAAAATTGTGTTCTGTATTTTAAATATATATATATATATATATATATTCCATTCAAAAATAACTTATCGATAAAAATTATTCTGTTGAAACTAAATATTTCGAATATTATTTGTATCGAAAGTAGAGAGTACCGATACAGAGGCGAATTTCAAACTATTGGATTTGCGGCATACAAGTTACGACCATAATTTTGGGAACTATAATTTGATTTAGTATTCTGTTTATTATTGGTATAAACTATAAGCTGTTGTAGAAACTTTGAAGTACTAAACATATGTAAAATATATAATTCGTGTTTAATAATAACACCTTTCCACACTGCTCCTAAACCATTGTACTGAACATATTTAATTTATTTCATTCATATGGAATATTAGACGTGTGTGTTGTGTATAAACGATGAGTTATGATTTAGTTAACTAAACTATTATGATAAACTGCTATAAAATATAAATATCACCAAATGAGAATTCTGTTAATTTATTATTTCTGTTTTTACAAATACTATACTTTTTGATTTTGATTTGAACAATAAATGTATTGATGGTATCTTTAAATTTATGAATAGTTTCTGGTAACAAATTAGATCAAGTTAGTACTTTTGGGAAGTCAATAATGAGAATTCTCAATAATTAAAAAATAATCAGGAAAACAAAAAACTTATATACATACAATCATATATATAGAATTATATATAGATATAAATTAGGGAAAAATGACAATTTTCTTGCTATACTAGTTTTCGACTGAATCAAATTTAGTTTTTTTTTATGTAATTTAAAATTGAATGACTGTAGAAAATTGACATTTTCCTAAAAAATTCATATATCTATTTACTATATACTAGACAAGACGTCAGATTTAATTAATAATTAACAAAATCATTTTTTTTACAGCGGAGTACTTATGGGAATTGTTTTTATGATCTTCTAATATAAAATTTACAAAAAACGATGAACATATTAATCACAGCCACTAAATCATCGCGACTTTTCATAGTAAATGGAACACTCAATGTGTAGGTATACCTACATCATATATATTATGACTAATCAGTAAATATTTAAAAGAAGTTTCGAAGTTTCGAAGAACATTTTATAAAATTAAATAGAACAAAGTTTGAGTGCTAAACAGTAAAAGTGTGACTTTATTATATTTTCCACTCCCTTTGAATTTAATAAATCTTTGTGAGACACGAGCGCGCAGTATGATATTGTATGCAAGTGTCACGTTATCAAATACGCGCACATATAGGTACCTATTGCGTTGACAATTGTTTGAAAATTGTGGAATATATAATATAGCGACAAAAAACAATTAACGTAAATTATAATGCCATGTATGACTTGAACAAATTAGCAATGTATTATGCAATTATAAATTTAATAACGTTGTTAGATACGCGGTTATTAATAAACCATTGAATTAAATAATGGCATATATTATGTTGATTATGTATTTGTAATTAGTGAATGCATACAACAATAGCTACTAAAATTAAACTTTATTTAATATTTATAAAATGAAAAAAAACTTTTGTACAATAAATGTTTTATATAAAAAAAAAAAAAATAAATAAATAAATAAATAAATAAATAAATACGCCTCCAGACTTAATTGATTAATTCAAGTCGTCGAAAATGTCAAAATGCCATATTTAAATAAATTACTCGCGTTATTGTACAGGGGTTGGAAATTTGAAGGAGACATATTATTATGTCTATTTAGAGGTACCTATCATGAATTTAATAAACTGTAGGTATAGATAATAGTGTATACGTTAGTTTTAAAATAATAATAGTAGAATAAAAATGTGTTCGATCCCTATTGGTATTGATACTGGCATAATATGTTGCAGACCGGAGGTAATAAGTTGTAGAGATTAGGTCGACATCGGACTTGCAGAATTTAGGATGCCGTCTAAGTGTAGGTATAATATACCTGGTATATATTATAATATGATCTTAAAACTCTCGATAAATTTACATTTATTTATTTGAATTAACGCCATACGGCTTTTGTAAACAAAATGTTAACAATTAAACATAATATTATATGATATATAACTTTGAATAACGATAAACAGGTCAAAGAAACACGATCTCGCGTGGACGTAACATTAAAGTTATATATCATATTAAGTAGTTTTTTAGTTATTCTAATAGATCTGAAATTAATTTATAACACTCTTGTTTTAGATTGTGTACATTATACTGCGTCATACGTACACATAAAATGGTAGTCAAAGGTATATATTTTGAACTGTAAAGCTGACAGTTATTAATGCATTTTTACAATGTTTATTATAAATAAATGAGAATTTTTTTTTATTTTATTGTGAAGACATCTTTATTAGGTAGTGTATTTTGGAATAAAATCAAACATCACTAATGCGTAACAAGCTAATATAGATTTGAGTCCATTGTTGGATTAATGATAGGCGCAAGTAAAGATTGATAAAAACTGATAGATACTGTTGATTGAGTTGGACATATATATTTACTAGCGACGTCTTTTCTTTCCAAGTCCTGTCCATAAAATGCCCGGGTCGTGATTATTCGTACCACGATATGATTCTCCATCGTCGTTTCTTACAAAATTTCTCACATTATCTGATGGTTTACGTCCTCGAAAATAATTTCCAGGGTAAGAGGTGTCTGAAATAAACATAAATCAAGTTATAAGATGAAAAAAACTATTAACAGTTATTTAAACCACAACGTAAATACATAATAATAATGTTATTTAAATGTGATGCCTATATAAAGATTTTAAAATAAATTAAGTCTTTTAAAGACGTTATAAATAAAACTTTACAAATATGAACTTTTCTATAATACAGTGCTAATATTTCAAATACTATTTATAAATTATGATGTATAAAAATCACACACCGTGTACGTTCTTAAAAAATGTCTGTTAAACAAAACATATTAAATATTATGTAATTGTTATAAACAATGTTGTTCAAAATGAATTTGTATCAATTAAAATTAATTAAAAGTCCACTCAAATTTAATTATAAATTAACGCATTTACATATATATTACATAATACGTAATCAACCGACTAATTCAATCTGCCTAATGTAAGCCCATCAAAAACAATAAACAATATTACTAATTAATAGTTATTCATTATTAGTATCTGCCTAAAAAAATTAGAAAGTCTTAAAATGATTTAATTTTTAGATTGTTTAGATCTACAATGTCTTTACATGAATTATTAATTATTAGCTATTACTAATTAGTAATTAAATATTATTATGCGAATTAAAATCATTAGATAATTTATTTATAAATTTAACATAACAGGTGGAAGCTCAATTAAAATATATTACAGTGTTTCGTATTTACATTTTACATTAAATACATATAAATATATAGTAGAAATAAGAAAAACACAAGTTTATAGTTAGGAAAGTTAAAATATAACATAATTATATAAATTAGAAGAAAGAGGTGTTTAAATTGGCCTGTCTCATACAACGAGTAAGAGATTCATTATTCTAGTAATCTGTAGTACATGACAGATGATGCATTTATAAAATTATAAAGTTTGTGGCTACTGGCTAGGTATTATTGTACCTATTTATTGTTTTGTTTAAAAAATGATTAATAACAGAGATATGCATATTTCTATAATTATTATAAGTTTAAATAAATACTTATTTTAATAAAACGTTTTAAAATATCACTAAACAATAAGTTTTGGAGATTTTAATATGTAGTTTTTTCATTTTTGTCAAGTTGTAAGTCGTTTAAGAAATATTAAAAAAATATGAAAAATGTAATGAAAAAAGCTACAATTAGTTAATTTGTTAACTATATATTGAAACAACAATCGTTAAAAAATGTTACTATATGCTATACTATTTTACCAATTTGATATCTTCAACTATTTTATTAATATAATATTTTGTTCTCAAAATCGTGTATTTTTTCAAATAATTATTTTTATTTCACTCACTACATTCATTTTATTGTAATATAATTACTTCTTACAATTAAATTTACCATTAATTATTCTAGAAAGTGTGGTCCCTGCCTTCCTATTATTATTTAAAATAAAGATTATTATTTCATGACAATAATTGTTGAAAAAAAATAATATTTAACTTTATGATAAAGTCCTAATTAGGAAAATAAATTAAAAACCGCAATTAAAATACTATTTCCAGTTAAATTTGTTTTGAGTCAGTTAAAACTGTGTAGTTTAATTTAGCAGTCGGTTAAATACGGATTAACGTTAATGTATCACTCATCAACAATGTTCCTTAAACTTGAGCTGTTATTGTGTTTTTATCATTCATCATTATTTGATGATTGTCAATGAAAGGAGGCGAAACATTAAAATAAAGAAGTGCCCCTCTGGCCAAATATGAATTAAATTTTATTTAATCATACATTCATACGCGTATAAGCATATTAAATGTTTAAAATGTTAACTGTAGATATTAAAAATATAGACACATATATTATAAATTATATACATAGCACATATCAAACAGTTTTTACATAATAATTATGATATATAATATATTAAAAAAAGGAATATTCATATATATATATATATATATATATATATGAATATTCTTTTTTTTAACTGCAGGTTTGCTCATAGGATATAAAAATTCCATGGAATAATTGTAAAAAAGTGCACTTTTAATGAAATCAGCCAACCAATTTACATGGGTCCATCATTAAAGTCATAGATTTAGAGATAGAACTATCAGCTGTGAATCTGTATCCAACGCACATGACATAAAGTTTATTGGTTTATTCGTTTATTATCAATTAACGGGCGTCTTGCCCTTGTGCCCTTTAAATAAAAAAAAAAAAGTTAGATATATTTTTGATATAAATAACAATGAATAGAAGATATAATAATATAAATAATAATAATGTAAAAAAAAAACTATATAGTAATTTAAAAAAAAAAAGAAAAATGATTAAATAAGAAAGTTAGGATCTTCATAAATATTAAGCGTCACATCGGGCCGTTTTTTATGTGATTACTGTTAATTTGGGCAGTATGAAAGGTATATAAGTGTACGGGTAGAATAATGTAATAATATTCCAATAAACGATGCCTAACCAGACATTGGCATAATATAAAAGCACGACTGATACGCGCTATCGGTCCTGTAGCAGGACCTTCGAACATACATTATCCAATCTTTTTATACCCTCCAATACACCTCGCCATCGCTTGTTAAAATTATACAACCTACGGGTAAATAAGAAAACGACAGTCTCATGAATTCAGTTCAGACATAAAGACTCAGGCGAGAGTCCAAGACAGAGGAAAAAAATTATACTGGTGTGCACTCTTAATACTATAGAGTAAAAACTCTTCTATATATTGTATATACACAGAAGTGACGTGGCAGGTTTCAAACAAATTGGCAACTCTGATAACTAAGTTTAGAGCTGTCCTATTCCTTAAATAAAAACTGAGTGTACATTCTAAACTGAGCGTATTTGTACGAATCATGAAATTCACTACGAAGACGTAAGGCTAAAACCAGCGCAAGACCCGCTGGGTATGCATCGTCGCAAGTAGGCGTATAATAATATATTGGAATTATAAAAGTTTAAACATATTCATCCCTAATTTATCATCATCACTGTAATAATATACACTTATGCTTATATATATAATATATCTTAATATGTGATTTAATTTTATGTTCAATAACTACAACATATAAACTTAGCCCAAGAATTGCTAAAAATATTTAAAATATTCAAAAAAATATACTTAAATTATTTTATATCATAATAAATTTGAATATAAACTGTAGGCACAATTTTAAATTTATTTTGTTTTAACTTGTATAATTTATTCACAATTTTACACTTTATTATTTAAAAATACAGTTAACAATCTATTTAAACAAACGTATGAACTTAATAAGTAAGTATTAAAATAATGAAATAAATTTAAAGCATGAAATATTCATACATTTAACTACCTATTAAATTATAATGCTCAATTACTGTATTTTAAATTAAGTATCTTCAATATAACACTTCTGTAACATTAAAATTTAATATCACACTAATTAATCGATTAAGGAATTAGTTAAATTAATTACTAATATTATTAATAGCTATAGATACGCATAGTAGTGTAGAATTGATATCATTAGTGAATGCAATTTAATCAATTGAAAATATTATTTTATAATATTTTATTATGTTTTGAAAAATAAAAATATATTGAATTTCATTTTTTTGATAAACTAGAATCCTAGGCATAAATATAGGTACATAATATCAGAGCGGATTTAGTCAATGTTTCAAGCATTTTTTCAAGAAAATGGATTATATTAAATTCATGGAAATTTTTATTAAATTCATTATCCTTGTAAGTTTATTTATCCTGCGTGTGTGGTATATCTAAAAGATGAAAATACATTTCTAATATATTACTCGTATAGTAATAAATCACTTGAGAAAATAATACTTTAAAGTTTAAACATTATTATGGTAACCATATTGAATGGATACATAATTGAAATAGTTTGTTGTACGTAAAATAAATCGACATATAGCATATATTATATGGCTCAGACAGATTACATTAAACTAATGAAATAATTGAGTGAAATTGAGTATTAAATTGTAGCGATGAGGCAAACAAAAAGCACCATGCCACGTTGTTCAGAACAATCAACTTCTGAATTTATTATAAAGTGCCTACGGCATTAAATAATTAGATAATATTATACCTATGAATTAATGTAATTTTAAAAAAAGATGGACGAACAACATAAAAATATTGAAAAGAAAAATAAGTAATAAGTAATGATAATATAACGACCATCTTGTGAGATTTATATTAGTTAAAATAAGTTCAAAAATGTAATTAATAATTTCTGTTTGGGTTGAATTGTAAATTTGATACGAATTTTGTGCGAAAGCAGAGAACCTAAAAATTCCTAACCTAAAATAATTAATTCATTATTTTTGAGTTTAATCAATTATTCAGATAGAGTTCCGAAAGTATCATATCGACCAACGTATGGTTGGAAATTTGACACATGTTATAGGTAGGTACTTTAAAAAAGGTCATACAAGGAATTTTACACTTTGCATTTTTGCATGAAAATAACAATAAAATTAACTTAAAATACTTAATTATTTTAATTTATTTCATAGGTATAATCGATATGAGTTAATTTCAAAATATATTTCGTTAGTAAAAAAAAAACTTATATTTATTAACTTATATTTAGTTAGTATAACACAAATAAATAATAGGTAGTATTAAAATCTTCAATAAAATATGTAATAATTAATAGTTTTAATTTAATATCAAAATACAATATAATTATATAATATTCTAAATTGTTACATAAGGTAATATAAATATTTAAAGGGTTTCTTTTATCAAATTCGGTAATGCACTTATTAGTTTTAAATATATTTTCATTATTTTTGCGTATATTGTAATTGTGATTGAACCTCATTTCATTTAAATCAGTACAATATGCATTTAATAAGATCTCTTTAACATGTAATTGTATCAAATTTAAAAGGTTATATTCATTATAAAGAGTTTTGGTGTTAGTACAATACTGTTTTTTTTGAATAATTCTTAATAATGTATTTACAGTCGTATTAAGCAGTTTTAAATGGCAATCATATGCGTCTCCTCAGACAGATGTTCCATAAGAGTATATCGATTGTACAAGAGCACAAAAAACCATTCACACTGTATTAAGTAATAAAAAACTATTAAGGGATCTGAATTTACAGAACAAACTCCTAATTTTCTTAACCGCTACTGCAATACGAACATTCCAATTTAAAAATTGATCAATGGTAACTCCTAGGTACTTACTAAATACATTAATTTAATACTTGTACAACTACACTTATCTTTAGTTTTATCAATCATATTTCTGCTTTTGCAATTACTATCAACTTTTATTACTTCACTACAATAATTATAGCTTAGAACATGCTATTATTTTTTAATTATATCAGACAATGATATCATACACATTGCACATAACACGGTAAAATTACATATTTAAAGAAGACAGTAAATTATTTAAATAAAATATAAAAAAACAGTAGGTTTAATTTTTTTTTCAGATATTTTAATTTAATTTATGTAATTTAAAAATAACTTTCATCTTAAATAATATTACTCTATTGACATAATAGGATATTAAATAATTAGTCATTTAGTAAATTCTTTTTACATTTTTTTTTTTTTTTTTATAAATTTGATTAATTTAATAATATAATACATTTCTTTAGACATTTTAATTCAATTTATGTAATTTAAATAAAATATACAATTTTAATAAAAATACTGTGGTATCAATTGTTTTATTAGTGAGTATCAAATGTCTTAGATTCAGCTAAATATACAGTCGATGCGGATTATTTTTTAAATTTTAAATAAAGAGTAAGAAAACTATGCGTGATAACGTTGTCTATAATAAACTACTATGATTCCGGTAACATATACACATATTACGTATCATTTGGTGCGTAATCGTGTTGTAATTTAAACAGGTAAAATGGAATCGGGACACAATCGTGTTACAAATTTGGTGCGCGATTGCGTTGTAATTAGTCAGGTCAAAAAAAGAAAAAATACACAACTCTATTTCAGTGATGAGGTTATACAATATACAAACCGAACAATTGTATAAGATGTACCTACTGCCGAACACAAATTTACCTGCCAACCAATCGTCGGCGGAACAATCAAGCTCCGTCGGTTGACCTATTAATAATGTATTAATGTTTATTTAAGTAAATTATGTAAAAAAAAATTATCACATATCCCACACTATGTATCAATTACATCCTACACATAAATTTCCAAAAATAAATTTAATAATTTCATGATGGGTTCACAAGCGGTCAAATCTAGCCATTGTCTAAGCCGATTATTTAAATCGGATTGTTGTTACAGCCACATATAACATTATATAATATAACAAAATATACTTTAGCCTACCACGAAACGGCAAACGAGAAAAACAATTACTCCCAGACTGAAGGGTCTGATGTATTAAAGTGTAAACCACTGGTCATTCGCCTATTCCTATACGCACACCGGCTACAGCTTATTTGAAATCCGATTAAATATGACAGATTAACCTTTCAAGAAAACAAGCTTCAATTATGTTCACCCCAGCTGCAACTCCCTCTGTATGTTGATATTATTCATTACAGAGAATCCCCACAAAGTGCGTAGGTACAGTTCATAATATATGTAAAACTATTAGTTCAATATAATATTATTAAAGGTGTTTACAGGTGTTTACTGCCTATCACTTATCTGTAGTTATCGCCGAAGAATAATTTCCGAAACAGTATATTCCATTGAAATTAGAAAATTATTAAAAATACATTCGGAACTATTAGTTGCAGTTTATAATTATTATCGTACGAATAATGTATAAGACGTATAGGTTTATTATTTTTAATTTCTAATCGAGTGCGAAATAAAACTTTTGTCCCCGGTGTCATCAGCATCAATTAATAACGACTTGTATATTTTCTTTTGAGCTTTCAAAATGTGTGTCATCCGTAGCAAAAGTTTTTTTGCATTCTTATTTTATAAATATATATTAATTTAAAACCTCAAATTAAATAAATGCTGGCATAAGCAGATGATGCATTATCAAAGATAGAGATAAGTTGGAGAGTTTGATATTTGTATACAGTTTATGTTTGTCTTATGAATATTATATTGTTTGATGCGTAGAATGTAATAAGAACAAGATACATTTGAAAAATATATAAAATTATTTCACCCTCTTCAAACAAAAAATCTAAGAGATAACTAAATCTTTGATTAATACTGACAAATAAAATATATACAATAATACATTATATCAAAACTTAAATATCTGAACTGTAACTATTTTTTTTTAGAAACTATCAATATTATGTGTAAACTATAGTAGGTATACTTAATCTATCAACTCTAAAAAATAGAAAAATCGTTAGAAATCTTTAGAAAAATCGTTTCACATCATATGTGAAAGTATAGAGGTATTGTAGATACGTAAAATGTTATACATATGAGAGAGCAATAGAAAATTAAGCGAAGACGTAGTAACTTAGGGAAAATTCCTGGCAGTGAAGTGGTATTGTTGAGAACCTAAATTATTTTTAAACAATAAACTACTTGTGATACAAAATATAAATAAAATCAATAAATATATTGTGAAAGGGAAAATGTACAGGGGGAATTCTTTCTACTTAAAAATATATAAAACTATAGTGGCTATCTAATAGAATAAGAGAAATAAGAAAAAAGAAATAGGGAAAATTATATAAAAAATTACAAGATTGAGTTGTTTAATAATATAATTAAAGAATTATTTAAAATGAGTAAATTAATAAGAATTATTACTATTTTTAAATGTATATTATACTAGTTGTCCCGCCCAGAATTATCTGTTCTAGAGATTAGTTTTATTTCTTAAAATATTTGTAAAAAAAATGTATTTGCAATATTTCTACTACTTACAGTAGTAATATATTACGTAACAAATGGAAACCCTATAAATAAACAAAAAAATATTCTTTTTTCGAGAAATGAACAAAATCATGTTTGAGCTACCCTTTAATTAAATATAAAGGTTGAAAAAATAAACTTTAAAGATCCTCTAAGTCTCAAGAAATTTATTGATTTAACTTTTATTGAAAATGGTCCAGTAGTTTTTAAGTCTACCTAACACACAGATAGACCACTATCCATTTATAGGTATATATATAGATTATTGTATAAGTCTTAATTGTATAGTTAAATATTAAAATATAAATGTAAATACCTATGTAAATAAATATAAACAATTGTTGTATTATTATAATTAAGTTAAGTGAGTTAATTTATTGTCAATTTAGTTCCCAAGAAGAGAGATATTTGATATAATTTATATTACGTATATATTATTATCAAACAACCTAAAAATTGTGATCTATATGTTCTGATACACTTAATAATACTTGTTTGTTGATTATAAAAAAATTAAAAATATTGAATAGTATAACAATAAAGAATTTCACTACATTCATTTAAATGTACATATTTTATTTTAATCAATTTTCATCTTACAAGAGGAAACAGTTAAGCTAAAGAAATACAGTAAGCAGTTTAGAATATTTAACGTGGTACACTTTGTTAAAAAATATTAATAAATGATGACATTATTAGTACCAAATACTGCTATTTGATAATATATAAATTAACATATAATATATAAATGTAACAACATTTTACAAAACATTTACTATTTGGTATATTTTACTCACAACAAAACCATACTAGGACATTTTAAATAAAAGCTAAAAATCCGCAGTGTTAACAATTTTTTTTTCTAATTTAATTAAATTGTCAAGTGTCATTACTAATCATAGGGTAGCTTCTTCCTTAAGTCATTTAGTCTGTATTTTTAATTTACCATTGCATATTAATGTATTTATATTTTATCGCATGGTTTGTATATTTCACAAAAAAAAATAAATAAAAAGTTAATTTTATAATGTTTTTCTAAGTTAATAAGTATAAAGTCTAGAATCATAAACTATTGACTAATGGAATTAATTTATCATGTACCCCTAAACAGCACATAGTTATTTTATTTTGGAATTTAATTAATATTTGAAGTCGTTTCATAATGTTAGTAAATATTAACAATATAATATAATTACCTTGACTACATTTAATTGAAAACAATTTATATGATTATTTAAAAACAAATGATTATTATTATCATTTAAACCAGAATCATTAACGCTTTTGTTCTATAACTTATTTTTATGAATATTTTAATTTAGACAGTATCGGTTTTTATTTGTTCAATGTTTTCGATTATAATTATGTTTTCAATTAATGATATTATTACAACATATAATTTAAAATTATATCCCATTTAAATATTTGCACATGCAAACGTAATGTAATTAAAATGTGTTACAATGAAAATGTAGAAGAAAGAATTATATAGCATAATGAAAATATATTTAATTCAAATTAGCAAATTATTATTACTTACCATATTTTCGTTGAATATTGTATTTAGATTGTTGGTTTTCTTTCATTTGTTTAACATTAGCACTTATATTATCAAAAAACTGCTTCAAGTCACTCATAACATCTGTTTAAATAAAACATTAATTATTGAACAAATATACAAGAAAAATAATTTGTATAACAAAAATAATTTTTTTAATAATTTTAGATTGTAAATTTAAAGTTTTTTTAATAGAATATTTTCAACCTATATAATAGTGAGTATACAACAATTGAATAATAACAATTTTATTTTACGTTTAAATTTGTTAAAATGAAATATGCAGCTGAATTTCGTGAACAGCTACAATAGCTTGATACGCAGATGAGATTTATTTTTAGTTAATTTTTTAGTAAAATGTTGAATAACGTGTTTAAGTGTGAAAACAAAATAAAATCACATAATACAGTATTAGGTTTTTATTATGTTCCAAAATTTAAATAAAAAAATCTTAAGATAACTATACATTTTTTTTTAAAAGTTGAAAAAGTAATAACTAGAAAACTACTCATCGTTTTAAAATTAATAAGACTTCATTGGAATTCAATAAAATCTTGTTAATGTGTGTTATATTTTTATTTTAATAGATAAAAAGTAAGTATATGCAAATACGATGGAAATCAATGTAAAAATGTTCTCTCATCATATGTAGGTGTTTAAATTTGAATATATTTATATTCACATTTGTTACAAAATAAAACGTTCTTTGTATTTATACATTTCTTCAAATATCATTATTATTAATAATAGTGCCTACTTATATTTTAATTTTCTTGGTATATACGAGTTTTTAATTTCGCAGAAATCATGTAATTCAGATTAAATAATAAACAATATTTTTTTTTAAATGTAATTCAATTTCATTTAAAATTTTAATTAAAAAAATATTAAGTTATTAAGATGTAGGAGCAATTTATAGTTAAATATAAATTATCGAAAGGAAGTATTCAAGATAATTTTATTTATAATTAGTAATTTGTGTTAATAGTTCAATATCATCAAAACATCTACCTCTGTGTATAAAGAATGCGTTAACTTAAATGTTATAAAAAATCACTTTCTTAAGAACATTCATGAATAATATGATTAACTATTAAGTTTTAGGGAAGCAGATCTATGCGTGCTCATTTCCATTTAATATCAGATATGCAAACATATAGTAAGAAACTTCTATGGAATATTAATACGAGTGATGCATTAATAATTATATTAAGATGGAAATTTTGGAAATAATCGAAATTTTCTCTATAGTATACACAATAGAATAATTTATATAAATATGTTTTTGTCAAAATAATTATAAAAAAAAAAAAATTAAATAGTAAAAAAATAAAAATGAGTGTATACATAATATTATACTCTCTTTGACTTACCAATACCTTCATACGGAGTTAGAGAAGTTTGTGTTCGTTTCATCAGAGATGAAAATGTGTCTGAACTTTTAACCTTCTTTTTATTTAATGTATCTTTAGGGATATTACGTTCCAATATTTCTTTATCAAAATATAGTAGATCCCATATTGATCTAAGATTACTTTTTTCAATACCTATAATAATAATACAATTTATAAATATGTATTATAGTATATTTTATTAACATTACATATTATTATTTCTACTTAGATTTTAAGAAAATTGCAAAAATACTGTAATACTGGAAAACCCATAAAATAGTTATAAATGTTGTTCCCAATTAAATTTAGTTATTAACAATTCGGTTGCACTCATTAACAATAGGTACTAGAAACTTTGAAAATGTTGGTCATTTCTTAGTAACGCAAATATGTAGAATATTGAATTTAATATTGAAATAAATTCACTACATTATTTCTAAGTTATTATTTATGTAAATAATTTCAACGAGTAATGGTAAATTAGTTTCATTTATTAGCGTTAAAAGATATATTTACGTACCTCATGAATGTTTACTTTATAGTCGACAAACATTAAAATGACCTAAGCAGAGTAATACTAAAAGTTGTGAATCAAATAAATATATTATATTTTATTATATTATTATGTCAAACTGTAGACAGTTTTCATACTTCAATACGATCATTATATCCTTATACATAGTGAAATATGAAATCCACCTCTGATTAACCCCACGGTATCCACAATATTACGAACAACCAAATAATAAGTAATAGTAGTATGACGTGTATACTTTATACATCCTTAATGCGAATAGACTGTACTTATAAACCACAATGACAGTGGCAACAACTACAGGTGAAAAATAGGCCGAATACTTTTTGTTGAGCGGCGTTTTGTATAGGCAAAACGGGTACATATAATATCTGTGTTGAACTGAGGGTATACTAATATTATAGTATAGTATTATACGGGACCAAGATTTTTACAAAACTACGAAAAGATGCATATTTGAATGCAATGAATCAAAAATAAAAACATAAAAGGGTCAAATTAATAAAGCTCAAATAATAATTAAACTTTATAAATTTATTAAAATGATCATAAAAACAATTCAGTAATATAAAAAACTGCACAATTATATATACCTATGATAAATAAATATTTGTTAAAAGTTAAATCTGGAACAAATTAATCTTTATTTAATTAAAAATTCATTCAAAGATAAGATAGTTAATTTAAAACAAATGTGGTTAGTGTGCTTACATCAATAACAATAAAACAACAACTATAAGTTTTTATTTTCAAGATATTATATGAAACATTATTTTTCAATTTAAAATATATTTTTGCTACAAATAACCTTTTTCCATCTTATAGAAAAGTTTATATTTGCCTTCCTTATCTCATTTTTTATTTTGACCATACGCGCAAAGTACACACAAAACACAAGTGAAATTCATATAGTTCAAATATAAAATAATTTCCACGTATTTTCTTTATACATTTACTACCTATAAATAGTTGAACTTGAAAAATAAAAAACAGAAATACGATATTTCGTGTACGTGATTTGGTCTCAGGCTGAGCGACCAAATCAGCCTGTGTCGAATTAAAATCCTCTATCTTATTCTAATGAATTCAAAATTATTTATTTCAGTTTTTAGGAAATACATACCACTGATATATGAGATATTTTAATTTTAACTTAATATCAATATTTACGATAATTTTTTCAGTAAAATAATTCAGTTTTACATTTTTTAAATTATCATGCAGACAAAACTGCTTTTAATAAATTAAACATTTTTTTTAAACTTAAAAAATCTAAAATTTCATAATTGATTTAACTTTTTTTTATTATTTTCATAAATTTCATAAAAATTATCGAACAGATAAACACAATATCATACATGATAAATGTTCTATAAACACATAATAAATTATTACAGTTGTTAATGAGTTGTATGTTGACAAAGCCAAAAAACTTTTTGAAAAAAAACAAACAATCTATAAATCATAGATGCATTTATTCTAATATCTAAATTCAATTATAGAAATTATTTGAACCTACAAATATCTCATGTAAGAATTCATATATTGCTTACGAAATAATATTTCATTCAAAAATATTTAAATTAAGAGTTTTTTATTAATATTTTTTATTAATTTTTTTTTATAATTTCGGACCTTCTCGATTCAAAATAATAAAAAATGCCTTCAGTGTAAGTAATACATTAGGTAGAAGATAAGATTAGAATTGGTTTTGAAAAAGCATTTTATTACAGAAAGTTATTCTCGGGGTACCATAAAAATGTCAATAAGGTCTATGCAATACATCTAAAAAGATTAGAAATTGATTAATGTATTAATACATTTGACAGTTCATTTTTAGAATTTTCAATAGTTATTGATAAAATCTTCACCTTTTTTGGGTTCACCGAAGTCCGTACACCATTGTATTTTGATTTTCGAATGCAAGGTTTATTACTCAATTTTTAAATAACTTATCCCAATGGACCTTTCTCAAATTTCACCTGGTCATATCTCGGTTTTTATAAGCTAGTACCAATAGTAAAGCTAAATACGAGGTTAATTATAACTTAAAAAGTGTATATATTTTAATTACACTTCTTGTCTTTTACTCTTAGAATATAAATTTTTATCTTCTTTTAAAAACAATTTAGTTACCTCAAGGTAATACATAAAAATCGTTAATTACTCATACATAAATAACAGTAATTTATTTTACCATTAGAATTAATAGTTTGAATTATATAATACACAAAAAATGTAGTTTTAACTGTATTTTACTCGTATTGATGCATACAATTATAGTTACCATTCCTCTAAATTCCTGGGTAGGATTAAAATTCTCATTGCTGAAAATTACCGACAGTGCCACAATTGGAAATACCGAAATGAACGAAAAATAAAAAATGATTTTAGTTATTGACAGTCTAATTTCTTGATTTTTGTATTTTATACATAATTTTAATTATTTTAATAATTTTAAAATGTACTATCAAATCTTATACAGGATAAATATTAATTATTAGGTACAAATGTATAATTAATATTATAAGCAGAAATCAAGAGTAATTGTGTTCAGAATAAGTATCTACTTGTATATATACTTCTCGACTACTGAGGGAACCTCTTAAGTAATTTTTAAATTCTGAGAGAAGTGAGGAAACTATACAAAAAAAAAAAAAAATCGAATAAAAAGTCAAATTAATATTTTGTTGATAATTTATGGTTATTGTAACTCTAGGAACGCCAAAAAAATATTCACATGGCATACACCTAATGTAGGATTGCCATATTTTATTTTACTTAAATCTGGATAAACATTCATTTTATAATTATAATGGGAAATGTTCTATTTTTCCGATACCACACACAATGGTTACCAAACTATGATTTACGTTTATGAGGTAAAAACTTACTCGATGTTATAAATTGGAATGATTAATCAAAAAATTATCAATTAGCGATGAATGACAAATTTTTTTTTGTATTGTAACAAGAAAAAAATAAATACATTTTGCATATTCCAGTATTCATCAATAATTTATTAACGTCATCAAGTCAGACAATTATTTTTAAATAGATTTCGTCAGTCAATCAAGTAATCAACATAATTATTTTATTATTTATTAAAACAATATTGTTTTTCTATTAGAAATGTTTTGTAACAACAAAACGTTAGCACAAATTATTGAAGTTCGATTCTGGGACAACTGGCCGTACCAGAATACTTTATCGGGATCTCAGGACAATATATTTAAAACCGACACGTCCTTACCTAATTGCTAGCTCGTCATTCCTTTATTTTATTCGCTAGTTAACAATTACAATGGATGTCGACATATTTTACCTTGAGTTGCGTAAACTTTAGATGTGGCTATTATATGGTTAGGTTGTTTAGACGTCCCGATTTTTTAAAAGTTTGTCACGGTATCTCAAAAATCTTTATCCGGATTTCAATATATCCCGAAAAATATCATTTTTAATGTTTAACTCGTATTACATAATTTCATAATTAGTATTACATTAATATGGTCTATAATAATTTGTCAAAATCACGATAAATTTACTAATTATTTTGTAGTGAAAAATTTAAAAACATCAATTTTTATGTCTAAAGCTTGAAAAAGTAATTTAAGGCTACTTTAAATATTTTTTATATACACTGTGATTATATTTAATTTTCAAAATTGAATACTCTTTTAATTATTGTTGCAGGAAAGTTATCGGTTTTACAACGGTGGGTGTATTTTTGATTTTCTCTGTAAGTACTTGTTTAGCATATATTTCACAAAAGTTTCATACAGCTTACGTAATTGATTAGAAATTTGATACAGGTATTGTTCTTTGGACAATTTATAATATTTGGTATATCAGTAAAAGTTGCGAAATAGTAAACTATATTACAAAATAATATTTATCAATGTTTTACTTTAACATGGCTTGATAAAAAATTAGTAACGAAATTCCTATAGAATACTTACGTTATAATTTAATATAGTCATAACTCATGAAATTATATTTTTAATATTCTAGATATACACATATATAGCTTATTACCTTTTTTAAAAAAAAAGGCATGAATTTGTTTTATACATATATTTATATTTTGTACATTTAAATTTATCATTGCTTAATAATAATATTATAAAACTTTATTTTTGTTTAATTGTATACATTTTTAATACACGTCTGTTAATAAAAACTATATAAAGCAATAAAAAAACATTTTAATGTGCTAAATGGCGGTGGTATAGGCACAATCTCTCGTCCAACTGTCTCTTTGATCCATCCAAAACAATAACATATCCAACATTTAAAGTATGTTCATTTTAATATTTACATTTTTAAATACCAACTTTAAAGAAAATAATTGAGAAATGCCTCAAATATTTTAGACTTTCTAAAATTTCTGTTTTGAATATCATCCAATCTAAAGAGTGGGTCTACTTGAAACTTTTGTGGCCAACATTTACGTTTTTACACTAACTTATAAATCAATACAGAAATATCATAATTTATAACATGAAAAGTTACTATGTTATACATCAAAAACTAAAATATATTTTTAAGTGATTACATGTTTTTGAATCGTGTTTATATATATACCACATAGTATTAATACTAAAGGTTCTGAAATATCATGGAAGAATTTCTCTGATGTTTTCTTTTTTAAAAAAAGGAAAACAAAGTGTTGCTTCTCATTTATTATCTCGGAATGGCAGTTTTTATATTACTTTAGAGTGGATCTAAGTACGAATCATCAGCCGGAATCAAATAACTAGATGTTTTAGAGACCGGGACTTGTAAAACGGTCCACTCAACTGAAATTTATGTAAAGTCGCCGATATTCAGTATTATGCACAGAAAATAACCATTTAAAATAATTCATCAACATTTTTATTCTCTTAAATCTGTGAAACTTTCAACTACGTTGTACATTTTGTAGTTTGTATATTATATGCAATACAAAAAAAAATGTATTTTATTTATTGAATTACTTAAAGAAATATTTTTAAATGGATTAATGTATAACAACTAAAAGATTTCAATCCAAAAAAGTTTAGTTAGTAGTAAAGTAATATTATTTAAATCTTATATTTATTATATTATAAAAATACAGTATCAAATATAAATCTATTTTATTTTACATCACTAAGGTTTATAATTAATTATATTAGATAGACGTTGGTGGGAATATTTTTTTAACCTAACCGAACATAATTTATCCTGATTTAATTTCATTAGTTTTACTAAGTGAATTTTTCATTAAGATAAAATAAATATTGACCGAAAAAGATTTTTATAAATGTATACCATAATAAATACTCTATTATGAAATAAATTAAAAAGTGTTAAAACAGGTTATTACAATACAGCCAAAATTACTTAAATACTTTTGATGATTCCAATTTGTTAAATGCGGATATATTAAAATGGACTTAACATTTTAAAACAATGGGTCATGGTATTGTAGGAGAATAATTTAAAAGAAAAACATTATGCACGGATCATTTATCACTATTTCAGAATGTTTGGGGTCTAAAAGCATTATTTTGTTCATTGATGCAATAGAAACTTGAATTTAATTTCTTAGTAAACATTTTACATTGAAAATTTTAATAACTAATTAAAAAAAATAATTAAACAACGTTATTTTTCTTCTATATAATATTAGTCGATTTAATAGCTGTGTGTACATATCTTTATATATTCTATAACTTTATTATAGTAAGTTTTCATTATTTTCTTAAAATTACATATTATAAACATCGAAAAAATTAAGTTCAAGTATATTATTGAATTATAATTACACATTTATAATTTATATATATATATATTATAATTTTATAATGAAAGAAAATATTATTTATAGGAATTATTTAAAACATAATACTTATTGTTTTATAGGGGTTTTATAACTTAATATTAATACCTTTCAATGTTTATCTAATAGTAACTTAAACAGAAAAAAGTAAAATAATACAGTTTATTATTATATAATTGTACAATGTACAATATAATATTACAATCAAAGGTAAATTATAATGGAATTTATTTATAATGGTATTAATTACCTAATTAAATTAATTATAATATTCCATAAACTAAATAAATAAGATATTAGTGGAACCACATAAAAATGTAATTTAATAATTATTTAAGTTTATTTGTACTAAATATTTATTGAGCCTGGCCATATAAAAAAAAAAATAAATCAATATTTCGAATTTTAATTAATTTTAAACTGAGAGTTGTTTAAATTAAGTTATTTCATAAAATACAAATATAATATAAATATTATACAAAACACATGATAAGAATGATATACTATATTTTTGAATAGAAAAATTAAAAAATGCACATTAAGATTTATTAATTTAATTTAACTTCAAATAAATAAAACCTTTGCATAAAAAGTATTCAGTGTAACGATGATATATACAAATAAATAATAAAATGAAACCTTAAAGACATTTGGGTTTTTTCTGTTAAAAATAAAATTATTGTGACTTTGAAATGTATGATATAGTTTATGAGTAAGAAAAAATAAAATATGTATACTAAAACCTTAATAATAATATAATACTAATATAATATTTTATACTTAACATTTATATTTTTATACCAAATTCAATATACTATATGCTTAAATCTGTATAAAAACATATATTGAAGTTTTTGAAAACCAAGTTATTTTTTTTTAAGTAATCAACTTTTTTCAATTAAGTTATATTATGGCATGAATAATGTCGTTTTATTTTATCATTTCCATAATTTTATTCCGTTCCATTTGATGTGTGGACACTTCAACATTTTAGTATCAAAAATGCAATTTAATATTTTGTTTGAATTATATAATTCAAGTATTTTTTAAATTTCAACATTATGAAAATTCTTTATATTATTATTGTCCAGATTTTTATTAATTCTATTTCAAAACGTTCGACTAAATATACAATAATTATTGAATGAAAAAATTAATTTAATTTTAATGTTACGTTTTATTCTGTGTATGTATAACATGTAAACTAAATAAATATAGAATATACCTAGGTACATAAATAAAACGATGGTCTAATAAACAATATTTATGAAGAAACAATTACATTAAAAATATAATATAATATATTGAAAAAAAAATTGTGGGTACAGTTGCTAAATATAATTAAAATATATCATAGATTTAAATAAAACATAAATCAAACATAAAATTTGAATATATTATTAAAAAATTGTTTCCATTTGTAAAGAATGGATCCTTAAATATATATGCGCAAAAATAATCATTTTATTAAACACGTATTTATAAAACCTAATTATTGCAAAGAATTAATTTATTGAATGCTGACATATTTATTTATTTACGTTCTCTTTCACTAAAATAAATCTATTTATTTTATTTATCATGCTTTTTAATATTTTAGGATCCAATTTGTACGAAATATTTTTCAAAAAAATTAATATTAAAATTATTTATTCATATTAATCTATATAATATTAAATAAGCATAATTTAAAGAGTTCAGAATTATCAAATTTTAAATATAATAATTATTATAGTACCTATAGTATTTTAAATTTAAAATTCGTGAATCTCCTAGTTATTAATACTTAATATAGGTATATCATTTTTCAAAAATACTCACTTACTAATTATGTAATTTTAAATTTTTAAATGACACAAAAATTACAACAAAAAATTCTAAGTAAATAAATATTGGAACCAAATCCAAAGACATTATAATTTGGCATCATAAAAATAATATATTTATACAAATAAGTAGGCATTTGAATATTGCACATAAAAAAATGATTTATTTAAAAATATTTTTTGATTTACTAAGTATTAAGTTTAATATACTTTCAGTATAATTCATTAAATTATTAAGTTAAAAATTATAGAAATAAAAAATAAAAATAAAATTAAAAAAACAAAATGTTTATTATTTAATAATAAACATTTTGTTTTTTTTTTTTGAAATTGCTTTAAATTATTGCTATTTATTATGTAATCATGCGTTTGTAGAAAAAAAAATATTTATCATCTCAAAACTATTAAAAATAAGGGATATTATTTATATTTTTGAAATAAATATGACTGACAATTTAAATACTATTCAATTATTTTACATAAAAATTGTATATGAATTATAAAATTAAGAATTGCTTACCTCCAGAATTTTTGTGATTTATATACCAAGCATTATTTTGATTGAGCAAGAATACCGACAAAGCCAGTGGGATTAGGACGTTCATGACGCGACGTTTGAACACGAATGACTTAATCTTCTCACCTAAGGGTCTGTGAAACACTATACTGTACAAGTAAACACAGCCCATTCTTATGCCTCCCACTTCTACTTTATTCTTCAATAATATTGCATTTTCATTTTCGTTCGCAAGCCTGCAGTAATAATAATAAAAGTAATTTAATAATCATTAAGTGCAAGTAAATTAATTAAACTTCATAGTAATATTATTTATAGGTCTATATATGCAATTCATTTAAGCATTACAAATATTCATTAAAATATTTTGTATTAATAAAAATTAAAACTATATCAATATTTAATATTTAGAAATTAATTCATAAAATAATAATGGTTTTAAATTTCAAAATGATGTACTTAAATATTTTATAATCTGTGTATCTATACTAATAATATTTGTATTTTTATATTCATTTTAATTTGTATTATTTAACCGAAGAATTTATCAGCGTATTTAAAATTAATTAAAGTAAAATAAGTACCTAAATAAAATGTTGTTTTATAGTGTACACTATCATACTTACATGAATTTATAATATAGAAAAATCATAACTCGACGAATATTAAAAAAATGTTCTATTTTAGGAATTGTTCAAGGCTTTCTTAAAATCTGGAAACATTATTCTATTTTTTTTACCATCAATTTTGAATGGAAATCGGTTTAGCAAAAAATAATCGAAATTATATTAAAATTTAAACCTGTATTTACTTAGCACTTTAGTAATTTTGTATTCTTTTTCTTGAAAATGATTATGAAATTTTAAAAAAAGTGGGCAAGTGGGTACCACTTCACTGTACAGTAGATTTTGAGTGGGTTACTTGTAATGTATGTGTTAAATTTGAATTCAATGATGAATTCATTTTCAATTATTTATTTTCAATATTCAATTTCATTGCATACGAAAAACGATTCTGGGCAAAAATTTGTGCGAGGGCTGTCAGCCTATATTATGAAGAATATATTATGATATAATTACTATTAAAGTAATTTATTCTACTATTAGTAATACAGTAGGTTGAATTAATTTTTTGCAAAAATATGTATAAGATATAATAATATACTTAAAAAGTTTCAAGTACTTACGAATAAAAGTTTTGAAGTAAATACAACAAAATAACTTAAATATAGAATATTTTGAAAATGTTTATAAGATTATAAAATAAACTTTTTATGAAAATTTCAAGTATCTACAGTTTTGGTTTACACCAAAAAAAAAAACAAAATTGATTTTGACAAAATCTCGTTTTGCGTAAAAATTCTCGTTTTTCCTT
Source organism: Pentalonia nigronervosa (assembly GCA_014851325.1). Classification (NCBI taxonomy): domain Eukaryota; kingdom Metazoa; phylum Arthropoda; class Insecta; order Hemiptera; family Aphididae; genus Pentalonia; species Pentalonia nigronervosa. Next base: position 39,198 of record JACXSJ010001363.1, read on the forward strand.
AATTTTTTTTTTTTTTGTTTTTCTCGACGCTTTTAAAAATAAAGTAATTTTCTATTTTGACCTTTCAAAAGTACCAACTAAATTCAATTTGCTATGAGAAACCACTCTTGAAGTTAAAAATTAAAGCATTATTTCAATTGGATACGTCTTATCGTGTATTTGCAAAAATTTTTTTTTTTGAAAACACTCATCATTGTAAAATTTATGCATTCATTGCTCCACTCAGAATTTAAAATTAATTTTGTTCCATTTACAAACCAGATATATTAAGTAGTATCAGTTATTTCTTTACATTAAATATGTTTTTCGAAAAAGCGTTGTTTTTAATTTAATTTATAAATATTATGGTTATGAAATCATTTTATACACATATAATAAATGATCAAATGTATATCAGACGATTTACATGTTTTAAATAAGTGTACATCTACTTATTTAACACATATATGTATTTAAAATTTGTATAATATTTGTCAATATCGACCTTAAAGATAATTCAATGAGTTCGTCTATATTTTTAAGGTTGTTAAATGAATATTTTGTATTTCAGTTTTTTTTATCTGTGATAGTTTAGTTTAACACTAATTGTAGCTAGATTGTTTTAACGTTCATAATTTGACCTAAATGCTTAAGTTATTTAATTAAATAGTGTATAAATATTTTTAAATTGTTTATTTATTAACAACTATTTTAATTTATTTTATATAATATAATTATAATATTAGTCTGTCCTTTGGGTCACAATAATGGTGGGTTTTCAGTTCCAAAATCATGTATTACAATCGACGAATCATTAGTATCTACCACTGATTCAATTCTTCCTTTACAGTAAAAACAAACACGTGAATAAAGTACATGATGATTTATACATAACCTGAAATAAATAAATATAATTTGTTATAATATGTTCAAATTAAAATATGAGATGAAATAGATCTTGTTAACGTATTTAATACCAGTAGCAAAAAACTACCAAGTACCTAGACTTTAAAATAACATAAATGCATACTAAAAAATATTTGTATATAGAGGGTAATTGACCAAACACGCTCACCTCTATTTTATCATTTAATAATAAATTTATTTAAATTGTGATTTTTAAAATTTTTTAAATATACTTAAAAATCATATTTTTCAATTTTTGAAATTTTTTGTACTAGGCGCTTAATGAATGTTCTGTTGCAATACAATATTTTGTTTTTCAAATAAGAACCCCCCTTTTAACTGTAAATTATTAAGTGGATAATATGTTTTTTAATTTTAGTGTACCTATAATTTAAAATTTAAACAAGTAATTATTCAGTTATTAAAATATTAATATTAAGGATAATAGCCCTTAAAAATGGATTTACAAAAATATAAAAAAAGATGTAATGTTTGGATCTAGTATTCATTATACTTGGACTTTTTTTTATAAATATTATACCTAAATAATTATAGAAACTACTAAAATTTTCAAATTCCATAACCCATTGTTATGAATCTATTATCCTCAGTAAACAAAGTAAAATAACTCAAAATCTATTCATCCTAATTCCGATTTTGATAAATTTTATAGAAAACTTTTCTGCTAAATAATATATAATAAAAAAGGGAGTTATCATTTGAAAAAATAGAAGTTTCTCCCTCCACAGGGCAATATTTAAGTAATACAAAAAAATCTCAGGAATTTGAAAATATTGTCTTAACTCACTTAATATATATTCAAAAATTCCAAAAATCAAATTTTGCATTATTGAAGAGTAATAAAGGGGTGAGCATACTCTGTGAATTATCCTCCATAAAGAAAGATATAATAATACATACTTATTGTAAACCTAAACTTACACTACATTAAAACGTATACCTAAAGAGTAGGATATCCATTAAACATACGTCTTTAAAAATAAAATTTGAAAATTTGAAATGTAAGTCCATTATAACAATATATAGGTACTTACATAATAATTAGATTAGATCTGTAAAAGAAGAGCAATTTCTTATTATATAAGGAATTATGAATAATGTGCCTTTTAAAATGGGGTATTATCGTTAGATTAATTTATTGTAATTATTTTACTGACAGCACTGCGGGCAACCGGCTTTATTATATAATTTTATTCCAGAAACTTTGATTCCCAGAACACCTTCTCTCTCAAAAGAGAATATAAATACTATTAAATAGACAAATCCCCAATATTGCAATATATCCCGTAGAGACTTTTTATGTGCCACTTAGTTAATAATAAATATAGCATTTTTAATGAGGATTTAAATTTTTGCACATAAATTAATTTGCATCGTAGTATTAATTTATGTAGGCAACTATACAATTAAGCATATGACTTTTCGTGCATTTAACGTATCATGCCTACGTATTTTCCACCTTTATATAATATTATATTTTATAATTGCTATAAGTCATGAGTATTTAATACAATTTTTCAGAACATTTTAAAATTATGAGTTATAGTAACTATTAAGTTGATTATTTGAATATTATGAATATGAACTTACTTGCAGCATTGGTGTTTACATGGTTTCAAAGTCACATTGTTTTTATTTGAATAACATATTACACATAAATCCTCCTCATTTATGCTGGAAGCCATAGATTTATGAAACCTCGCATACCAATCCAAATGTTGATACATGTCATCAACTTTTTTAAATTCTTCCTTAGTAATATAAGTTTTATCTAGTAAAGACAAAATATGTTTAACATTATATATTAAATATGTACTTACTGTAATCTGCAAAATATAATTAAGGAATATTTAATTATAAATGTAAACAAAATTGAATTAATTATTAACTATATAGAGTATATAGTATTACGCTAAGATTAACATAAAGCGATGGAAGTAATGTAATATCTATTACCCCATCAGTTTACAATAGGCAATGAATTCTTTAGGGAAAGTCTATTTAGGTACCTACTATAAAGAATATGATAATTTAAATATAAATTATAATACAAACATGTCGGATTTTCTGGGAAGATTTAACTTTTTTTTCATTTAGTTAACAAAATAATATTGATGTAAAAATAAAAGAACTGTTTAAACATTTAATAACTGTGCAATTTGTTAAGCTTTTATTTTAATTCTTAATTCTTATTTTAATTTCTGGTTTTAATGATATAAATATAGGTATTCTCCCTTTTCTATCTTTAATTGTCCTTTATATAGTTATTATGGTATTCATAAGTATAGATCTCCAAAAGTATCAATCCCAATTGACCCGACTCTAATATTTATATATTTATAATATTAATATCGTAAATTTAAATTTCACTTAATATATAACATAGACATTATGGATGAATTGATAAACTAATACATCATATTTAATTTATGAGCTATAGTAGGTAATCGTAAGTACTTAATGATGATAGCATTTAATTAAGGGAACCATATATCCATATACTCATATAACCAGAAAAATACATGATATTATATCATAACTGTGGTATTAAATATTTCTAAAAAATAGTTTTTTTAAAAATATAATTATAAATACTTTAAAATACAAATATTTACAAAAATTCAAAGAAAATGGTTCATTGTTTTCGGTTGCTGGTAATATAATAAACTCCAGTGATGATAAATTAAAATTTGGGTCTGAAATTAATACATCTGTAATTTCTGGGATACTGGAAATCTTACTAGATCTCTCAGCATTTTTTTCTGTAACTAATATAATTATACAAGTTATTTAAATATTTAAGAACATGTTTATATCATGACATTTTTAGTTTTTAAGCTTATGTTGTTAAAATCTAAATTTTTAATTTTTACTAATTTTTACTAATTTTAAACTTATTTCATCTATTATATTATTTAGTAGTCATAATATATTCTACAAAAGATAATAAATAAAGAATTACAATGTTTGTACTTTGTAGGAAATATAGCTAATTAAATTGTATAATTTTATGAATGTATTTAAGTTTTAAAATTGCCTTTATACAATTTTAAATAAGTAATCATAATTTATCAATCAATAATTTTGATTAGAATAAATTATTAAACAATATATTATATTATATATTATGTTATAGACTGCAATAGAGAACTTTACCACGTTAAAACAATTAAAAACATTAAATTTAAGATATAGTTTTTATAAATTTTTTATAAATCTTTTAATATCAATAAAATATTTATTTATACTTTTGTTTAAAAATATAAATATAAATATTATATTGTATGTTTCAAAAATTGAAAATATATAAGGCTTGTTCACCCGTTTTATTTATTTCACCGTCTAACATAGATAGCAAAATACCGGTTGTAGCTACGAGAATTGTAAACTTATGTACGCATTCCATATGTGGTAAAGACGATGCTGAAATTCGGCTAAACGTAGAAGATGAGGCATTAATACGATTGAGAATTTGACATATTAACTGAAAAACACAAAACACATGTATTATATTTACTGAAAAATGATTCTAATATTCTTTGCAACCTGAAAGACTCTACCAAGTGATCCTTCTTGGTCGGTTATAATAGTACGATCAAAATGAATCATCATTTCAATAACACGTAATAAAGTTACAGTGTAAATAAAATGTTTACCACACATTTTTAGCTTATTCACTTCTTCCGGCGAAATCATAAGAGGATTGTTTTCGTTTATATTTTTTACCTATTAGCATTGTAAACGTGACAAATAGTTAGTTTCATGTATAAAATTTAACTTACTAATTGAATGTATGAATATCAACACAATCGTACATACTTCTTGAAATAAACTTATAAACTCAGAAAAAGCCCAGTTTAGATAATTCAAAGAGTTATTGATAAAATTAGATGCTATTTCTTTGTCATAATCTATAACTGCCCGTATGTCATCTTGAAATACGGAAGCAGGTGGTCGTACTGTCGAGAAAAAAAATAAAATAATTATAACTATTATAAGGAAATTATAAAACTATAACCTATGCCCATATTAGAAAACAGAATTTCTTCAAGTGCTCCTTGTGTAGAGATATGTTTATTTTTTAGATGAGGCGGTCGTACATAACGAAATGCAAATCCAGAACCGTACCAAATCAACATCAATATTAAATTTGTTTTGGTCCATATTTTTCGCTCCTTCGGTTTTAAAATTGATTTCATCGCACGAAATCGTCTAAAAAAATCATTTTCATAGCTATTAATCATATTTTGATTTGTTTATAAACCATGTATAATTACATAATATAAGTGTTTAAGTATCATCAAAATTATAAAAATAAAAAAAACTTTTAAGATATTTAACGGATTCAATTAAGGATATTGTTAAACAATATTAAATCTTACGATATTCCTGCAACTGTTTGAAGAATATCAACTAATACAGGATGAGTTAAGTACAAAGTGACTCCTTGTATAATTATTTCTTTTGTTTTCGGATGAACTATTCTATGATCATTGAACATGTTAAGTAGTATTTCAGCAATTAACATAGCTAACCGTCTTTTAGCTAAAATTAAAACTTGTATTTACTAGGTATCTCAATATGATTATTCTAACGTGTTATTTTAGACGTGTAATATTACCAACTATAATAGCATCAAATTTCTGGATTACGTTTGTGTAATCAGGCAATAGAACAGCTATCCCCAACATGTTATCTATATAAAACTCTGGGACGAATTTAAACATTTTGTCTTCAATGTCCGAACAATATCTTACTGTGTGAGAAATAATGGAGAGGATCCATTCTAAAATTTCTTCGTTTGCGACTACAAATATTAAGCTCTTCAGCCAAGTTACATGTCTCGTGGATAAACATACTTTTTTTTCAATATCCTAAGCAAATATGTATATAGTTTATTTTCAATATGTCAAATTATAAATATAAAAAAAATTATACTTTAAGAGTGTTTTCTACAATGTTCATATCTCCATTGGAAGATCTTAGTTCATAATCTACTATAGCATAATCTATCGATAGTTCTACTAATCTGTCTTTGAAAGCTACATACTATATAAATATTATATGTAGAAAAAAATAACAACAAATAAAAAATATGTAACTTGTTCAACGCTTTAAAGATATCATGTTGTTCATATATTACTTCAATTAGTTGTTTATGAATAGCTACGTGATATAAGCACATTATATTATTCAGTAGCACAGAAAATATATGCATTTTGTTAGTAGGCAAATTATCAAATGACAATATTCCATTCATGACAGCATCAGCGATATGGGTGTTAGCATTTCTATCATCAGTATTCCTAATCATTCTTGTTAAAATGGTAATTAAACCAGCCGAAGAATTAATTTCCATCATTTCATCCTCGGCATCGACTTAAACAAAATCGTATAACGCTAGATGACTATAGATTGGTATATCGTACATAGGTAAATCAAAAAGTATCAAAGAAATATGTCTTTGAATATTTTAACGTTACTCTTAATTAACATTTGAAATGATTAATTTTATATTTGACATTTAATAACTGAATAATATAATATAATTGAATAATATTGAATATGAAATAGACTCATAATATGCAATTATTATTTTAAATATGCATAAGATATTCGAATATTATTGTTTGATTTTAATAATGTAGTAATTAATACAGAAGTGAAGTGTGGTGTAACAAACTAAATTTATTAATAATTAAAAGGTATAAACTGTACATAAAAGTAACACTAAATATTTAAGTAGATTATACGTGTTGCATAAAATTGGAAAATTATTCAGTTATTAAATATTATTTTAGAAGGTCACCACTACGAATTTATTTTCTCGTGAACGATGTTTAGTGTAGTTTCGACCATTTTGTTCACACATACATCTAGAACCACTAACACAACGTTTCATTTTTTATGTTCGGTGATTAACACTTAGCTTTTATATATTTTGAACATCGAATATGGAGCGAAAATCAAACTACTCGGCTTTCATTCTGTTTCGACGTACAGTATCTGTTATAAACCTAACACTTCACTAAGTATCCATGTACAGTGTACACTGTTCAAACTACACAAACAGAGAAATATAACCGTAGTGTGTGACCTGCAGTTTTACAATAAAAATAAAAGTAGCGGAAAACGGAAAACGGTAAAAAGCATGTTTTTATCGATTGAGAATTTATATTAAACCATTAATACTAACGTCAACTTATCCAAGCTTTAAATTGGAAAAAAAATAAATTAGATTATATTATTTTCTTAGTTTTCAATGTGACAAGATCAGTGAAAAAAAAATATTACATTTTAATAGAAAACTTTTTTTACAAAAAATACAGAATGTAAAATAATATATCGCAAGAAAACCACATTAATTTAATATTATTACAATTTTAAAAGTGTCCAACTTAAAAACATTGTAGTTAAAAACACTAAGGGCACTAAGGATTTTTATTTTTCAATTTATTTTTTTTTTTTATAAAGAGTTTAATATAATTTACTATAAAATATAGTATATAACATTTTAAACAAGATAGGCTTAAAAATAGGTACACGTATGACTATCATTACTGAGTTAAGAATTGTACTGGATAAATTTTGCAGGGTAGAATAATCGTTAAGTAGTAAACCTTTCCCCGTTGAAGACTTGGTATAAACTAATAAACTATATAAAATAGCCTATTATGGCTAAAATCTAAAGCTGAATTCAATGATTCCAACATACAATAAATTCCAAATTTAAAAAATCTAATGTAATATAAATTATAAGAATGTTTCTCAAAACCGTTTGCAAATGCAATGGTTCATAATTTTTTTCAAATGTATAATAAAAAAAATGTTTAATATACTTACTTAGTCATTTCATTTAACATAACAACGGAAAACGATCACCTAATACCTATCTAACGTACACAAAATGTATTTTTATATGTTTATTTTTTTTTATTTATTAAAAAAATTAAATTAAAACAGTACAAGTTAAAATAAAATTTCATAATACATTTTGATTAATTTATCTCAATAAGCGTAGCTTGAGGTGGGGCAAATGAGTTACTTGTTTATAAACTTAAAATAAATTTATAAATAAAACAAAATTTAAAAAAATATTGAAGATATAACATTAATTACTACAAGATTAATCTATAAGTAAAATAAAACTATAACTATATAGTCTACAAATTAAAATTTTCTATTAAGTAGTTAAATATATTTTTTTTATTATAAAAATAATCTAATTTTTTCCAGTGTTATGAAAGATATTTTTTTTAGATGTAAAGGCATAAAATTAAACATAGTTGGACCTAGATAATTTATGAAATGTTTACCAAAATCTTTTTTAGTGTATGATACGTTAATGTCATACGTCCTTATTTCACGTGTATTAATAAATTCTTTGCTTTCTAATTTTCTAAACTTATGTAATATAGCAAATTCCTTGTACAGAGACCTGACCAGAAGTACATTAAGTTCAATATAATTTTTATTGGAGGAACCTATTAAATCTTTTTTATTTAGACATATTCTAACCATTAAATTTTGTTGCACTTCTAAAGGTCTAAAGAGTTATTAACACAACCTCCTAAAATTAATGAACTTGATAACTTTACAATACAAACATTTATATTAAACTAAAATTAAATCGGAACCAATAAATATATAGAATACAGTATTTGTCATCAATTAAATACATTACTTGTAAGAATATTACTTTCGATATTATCATCATTTTGGCTGTCAAACAAAGGTCCTAGTTTCGATTTGATAGACTCTTTATATTTATTTTTCAAATATGAAAATGTGCCTCCAATTCGATCAATTCCAAAAAAGTTATAGTTTTCCAAATAAAAAATATTTGGGTGTATTCTTAAGTCTTCTACGTCTATTAGTTCTTCAGCACATAGTTCTCGTAATAGAAATGACAAACGAAAGAATGTACTTAACAATACCGGACCCGGTAATTTTGAAATAGGATCATTCTAGACAATTTTAGGAAATTTTAAAATATGTTACTATTTAAAACACTTTATTCACAATATTTTCAATCATAGACTATAACGTGTAAATACAACTATTTTTATTTTGATAAATAATTTATAAAATAACCATAAAGTATCAATATTTAAAATTATTTTTTGAAAATATTAGTAGATAACATTCATAACAACATGACCGTAGTCGTTTCTTTTACAATAATTTCAAATAATAGTAGTTTGATCTTGATTTAAAACTTTTAATATAGTAGTATGATACATTACTTAATGTATAATAATATATCAATCGATATTTAATAAACTAATTGGAAGATAATAAGTCCATGCTTTAGACCTTATGAAACAAAAAAAAAATAATAAATAAATAATTTATTATACTTAGGCACTAAATATAGTAGGCAATTTGTATTCCAATAAGAATACAAACCCTTTTCATATAATATCCTACAAGTAATATTATTAGTTAAAACTATAAGTAAGTAGGTAATTTAAACTTTTGAAAATTGGAAATATTAGAATAATACTAAATCTGATAAAATTCAGAAAAAATGTCATAATATTTACCCTCCAATTAATCATGTTTTCTTGGGTAAAGCTTTGAAATTTTCTACTAAATAAAATTCTGGAACTCACTACTGTGTCAGTTTGATCATTATCGTTTAATAAAGTTTTAAGAAATATTATTTGAAGTTTTTCCAATTCTGTTTAATTTAAATAATATTAAAATGTAATAAATTTTGGTGTTAATATGGCTTATGAATAAAAATATTATATATTACGAATCAATAATTGTTTAATTTGTTCACTCGTTTCGTTGTGAGCTGACTTATATTTCTTATAATCCCGAGGGAAATTTTTTACTAATTTGTTTTGCATATCTTCTGGCAGATCTATATTTTCTATACTCCAATATACACGTGGTATCATTTTTTCAAGCATTTCGTCAGACGGAGAGATAATATGCAAGAAGTGAGCAAATCTAAAAATTAATTATGTTTTTAATGCATATTGTATACAATTACTATTACATAATGTGAGTATAATATCATATGCTGAGCTATTTTAATACCTTTATGTATCTACGAGTATAATACCAATATTGTATAGCTATATAACATTTTAATAAAATGGACATTGTCCTATACCTATCAATATACTATATATATAAAAATGGAGCCAAAAATGTATAACAATTCATCAATTGAGAACGGCTGGGCCGATTTCACTCAATTTTTTTTCAATTGTTCGTAATTTCCAGGAGATGGTTTTTACGAAAGAAAATTTTGGAAAAACCCAATCCCGGGAGGTGCTCAAACAGGGATTTTGAGATTTACGAGGGAAATATTTGTTTATAAATGGTTGCTATACCACCAATCTCTGTTTATTTATAAGGTTGTCAATGGTAACATATTTATAAGTATTATAATTTGTAAGAATACATTACCATATACATATTTTTGTAAATAAATTTATTGAAAAAAACAAATCTTCGGCACGGGCAATCGTCGTAACGCTATGTTTTTTATACCTAATTCTGATTTCACTCACTTATGTACTTCATGGGGCCCGCAATTTTCATTCATTGCCTACCTGATAATTTACTGCTCGCATATTGTCCGTGATTTAATGCAGTGGATTGCCTACCTAGGTGGTTTAAATGTATATAAATCACTTCAGGTTAATTTTAATTTAATATTTGGCTTAGGCAACGCTGGGCGGGACAGCTAATAACCTATAATAATATACCCAGGTTTTCATAAACATATATTAGCGTACAATTTATAGATATATCTTTTATGAGAATAATTTTAAATTAACAGAAATCGTAATAATTAGAAATATATTAGTGTATAAATTATATTAGCTATGAATCGTATTATCAAACGCCACGAGATAAACATAAATTAGAATAATACATTACATGTCAAGTGGATACGATTTAATATTATACTTAATTTACCTACATATTGTAACTTAATGAAAAAAAAAAAACTTTGTTCAGAACGAAGAACTATTATTTGATAAATAAAGAACAGATTATAAGTTAGCAATGATGTATTCTAATATGAAAAATATTTTCATATTTTTATCATTATTATTTTATGACAAGTAAATAGTAATATATACATTATACATTATACATCATACATAACAATAATAACTTATGAACTGTCAAGGCATTATTTTATGTTCAGAACTGAAGCAACAGCATATTAAAATTGGTACAATACATTTTAAGACACGAAGTTTAATACTACTCATTTTAGTTTTGGAATTGTTTCAGTATGAACTTTTGTTATTCAATTATCAGTCGTTAAGTAAAACTCTTTATCTTTTCAATGAGAAAAAATTATGATTAGATATTTAATATTGTAAATATCAAGGCTGGCTAGTTAATATTTTTTTAATTCAGTTATTTTTTTTTTCAATTAAATTAAAAATTAAGTTAATATTAAGTAATAAGCAATAACTAATAACTAATGAGTACCTGATAAGTAATAAGTAATAAGTAATAAGTAGGTATATAAATCATGGTTTTGAGGGCTCGTATTTATTGATGTCTTATATACGGGCGATTAATGTTACATAATTACCCCTATATAAAAATTAAAAACTAACGACATATTAGTTTTTATTTATAAAAACATGTACAAAATTCTTCCTAAATATACATTTTTTCTAATAATATTTTTTATATTCTACGAACTTATAAATTAAATAAATATTATTTTTCTGGAAAATTTCTGAAAATTCAAAATTAACATAATTGGTATTATTCAAAATAATATAAGTTAATTTTAAGTAATATAGATGCAAATGAGTAAAGTTAAAGTTAAGTTAATAAAAACATCGAACTAGTAAGTTAAGTTAATAAGTTAAAATTAACTTAACTTGTAACTTAACTTGTACCTTATTAAATCGTTAATGCTCAACCTTGGTAAATATAATATTTATATCCAATTGAAGGGTTTATATTGCACTTATTACATATTCTATGAATTAATATGCATTAATAATTTACAAATTATTTGCAAAATACCTACTGACAAAGGTTTGAAGTTAATTGGAAAACATGGGGGGGAGGGGGGGTGGAGAATTTAAACTAATTTAGTATTATTTAGGTAAATTAAATGTATTAGTCTAGTCTTAACAGTAATAATGTTAGTCTGATCTGATTCTAGATAATGAAAAAGTTTGTATTTCATGTGCTCTTTAGTTGTAATTTACATGATCTTATGAAAAATACAAAAAAAAAAGGTCTCAAATAATTATGATTTTATTAAATTTGTTTTCATTTCTATGTATATTATATTGTTTTGCAAATATTGCAAGTATGCGATAATGCTAGTTATAAATTTATTACAACAGTATTACGTAATAACTAACATTATTATGATTATTGTTTGATGTTAATCATTTATTTATTACAATTAGAAAACTAAGCCTTATAGTACTACAGTTAGCTTTCGTATTGTTCATTATTAATAATTCGAATAAAACCATAAATTACTAAAATTCTAAAATGTAAATACATCCAATTTATTTGCAGTAATTAGCAATAATTAGAACCAAATTCAGATTTTAATCACATTTATCATTTATCTAGAATTTTGTTGTTTTCTTCAATTCTGTATGATTTTAGTTATAACTTAATGATGTAGTGCATTTTAGTAACTTTGAACTATTGAAATTTGAGTTTTTAGGATAAAACCTTGTTTTATTTTATTTTTGTTATAATTATTATTATGTTTTACAATGCAGTTTTACAATTTTTAAATACTTTAACAAATTACCCTCCATTTGTATCATCTTACCCCACTCGGAGGCAATTTGTTACAAAATGAATTAGTGATTTTAACCCAAGCTTTTGGCATAACCGTTAGTTTTTAAAAATTAATTTTTATATAAAAATACCACTTATGTTATTTATATGTCATTAAATTTTCAGAAATATTTAGTAGAAAATGAACGAGTTAAAAATAAATATTTACATTTTGTAACAATTATCCCCACCCTCCCCTAATCTCTAATATCTGCTATATAATATTGCATACATGATTTATTAATTTTAAACTAAACTATTTTCCTTGGTTCTTTTTATAATTAATAAATACTTATATATATCATTATGCCATGTAATATTCTACAAGAAACAAAAACATAATTTTATAAAATAATTAAATTTGGTGTCTAATATAGATTTTTGTTTAGTCATATAACTTTTAAAGTGTGAAAAGTATAATATTATCTAATTTAAAATAATAGTACGTACTTGATTTTGTCGAAAAAAATATTTACAATTGTCTCTTTTCTAGTATTGGTTTCTTGACAAATTGCTGTTAAGAGTTTGAGTACCATCGATTGATGTGATATGTCAAATTTATTCCTCCACGTACATTTAAATTCACAAAGCAGACAAAATATTAAATCATTCATAATGGAAACCATTCTATATTTCTAAGCAATTGGAAAACTTTATGGTTACTGTACATTATAATTAGTTAAATTTTTAAGACTTTAACCATATAGGTGCTTAAATAAATTAATAAACACGTCATATTATTCTATGACAAATTTTATATAAACATTAACATTATGTTATTTAAAATTAAATTTAAAAAGTAGAAAATCCAAAATAATAAATACATTTAGTCTAAACTAACAACTTACGATACAATAGTTTTATAGAATTTATTCTCCCAAATCCTTGAATTTACACGTCAAAAAATTATACTTCAACAAAATTTCGAAGTTAGGAAATATATAAGTTTAATAAAATTAAAATTATAAACTAAGACCTGGTAAGAAGTTTTTTTTTTAATACGGTTTCTCAATTGAAAAATGCAAAATAGGTACCTTTGTATTGATGAATACAAGTAGATTATTTACATTAAAGTCTCAATTTAAAATAAAACGTATTTCACATGAAATTAACACCGAGTTTAAATCGAGTGAAATTATTAATTATGACTAACTATAGATACCCGAGAGTTGAGACCATTCTTAAAGTTAAAGATTGAAGCGTTTTTACTGCTCCAAATGGTGATGAGAGCCACAATAAAAAATAACACACACACTACAAATCATTCAATATATTTAATACGAGAACTAAAACAACATATTAGTTTTGTAAATATAATAATGATCAAATATTTCAAATTAATAAATTATTAATTATATTATATAATATTATGACGCGTGCAACATAATTATTAAAATATTATTATTCACTTATAAATTATACATATCGTTAAAATATAACTTACAGGTATAATTTCCCACATAAATTCAAAAAAAACTATAAGCTTTTGAGGACTTTTTTTGTTCAAATTACTTAAGAATAATACAAAGCAGCTATCCACAATAAATCGATTCTTCAATAAGTGTTCAAATTGATGAAACAATACATTTTTTATAACATTTTTAGTTCTTTTTTTATCGTAGTGTTTCAAATTATTCTTCGTCTGAAATGTTGTCATTAAAATTTTAAAAATAATATCTAATATGGAAGTATAGAACTTACATTAATTTTATTTTGACTAATTTGACTATCGATTAAGGAGTTTAAATTTTTTCCAATTCGACTAAAATAGTTAATTAGGGCTGTTGGACTATCAATTATAGGTTTTGATCTCAATACTGGAAATTTAAATGGTCTTTCACCCAAATTAACAACCACATTTTCTTCTATGGAAAGGGTTATTGCAGGAAAATACATCAAGTCCCCTTCGTTTAATGACTCTTCAAGTATTACACCAAGTGATTGGCCATTACTAAAAAAAATACAAATGACAATTGCAATTGTGTATTTTGTAAAAACTACAAGTATATAACTAACCAGTAGCGCTGAACATACTCCTCAGGAGGGACGGTTACCCCCTTATTATAAAATAGTAGGCGGGTGGGTGGGTGTATTAGTGATTGATCAGGATAATCTATTGACATTTCATATTTTGTATTATTGGAATTTGATTTTATGTGAAAAAGACATTCCAATCTATACAGCTGAAGATATAAAATGTTTTTTTATCATAATATAGTCCATAAATCGGGAGTTTCCGAATACGTCCTGAATGACCCATTTTTAATGTCCCGTGTGCGACCGGAATAAGGTATCACACAATTGCGTTCCAAGAAAAAAGGTCTAATTTTTTAAGTACCCAAGTACGTTCCAGTTCATTTAGAGTTTCCACGGTGCACCATGAGGAGGTGAATTGGCTTACACCTCAAAAATATTTTGTTATTATTATTTATTTTATTATTTATGCTTATACCCATTTGTACACAATTTTGGGCGAGTGTATCTATTTTATATGTTTTTTATTTAGGAAAAATGAGGGTTTTTTTTAAGTGTTTATACTTCTATATAGGCTGATGTTCAAATGCTATTATTTTGACAAAATCCAATCTTGATATTTTATTATTTTTAAATTTGTTTATATTGTCTTCGATGAATGAAATTTTTTTACATGTACTTCCTTTTTGTTTTCTTGTTGTTTGTATGGTCGTTTGGATTGCTATTTTTGATTGATTTCTAACAAATCCAATATTTCATGTACATTTTGAATATTGTGTGATCTTGCTGGTAATTTTGATCGTCTTGCTAAATATATACTTTTCCAAAAGCAATTCATATCAGTTTTATTTAATGTATCTGTATTGATTTCCTTTAAGTTAATTATGTATTAATTTAAAAGGTCGTTTACAAATATCTTCCTGTGCTTTTCTTTTTACCGAATTACGAATAATTTATTTAACCATAATGTCTTGTTCGTCATTTTCATGGTTATGTTCTATGTTTTAAATGATTCTCTATAATAGTATTTCCACTTAGACCGATTTTCACATAAGATTTACAATTTTTTTGGTACAATTCCGTCGTCTTACATCATTTTTTAATATTTTATGGAATCTTAATTTATGACCATCAATAATAATTATTTGCTTACTGTGTTAACTTAACATGTTATTTGGCAATGACATTTTTGAAAATTTTGAAAATTAAAAATGAATTGTCTATTACAGCACTATACTTTACGCGTCAGATCACTTTTAGCTAAATTCATTCACGCTTATTAACAGTAAATGAGTCGTCGTCGTGTTTAGCTATCATCAAAGTTAAAATAAAATGCTATTTCCCCATTATTGCCACGGTCATTGTTGTAAAAACTATGTGTAAATTATTATAGTTGTATATTTAAGCTATCATTCGACGATCAGACTTGTATCTTAAAAGTGTTTGATCGATTTATTTTAAGTAGGTACCTAATTAAGGGGTCGCGATTACACGTGTAATGAACTACACGGGTACCCGTGTTTTTACCTATAACGGGGTTAAAGACCCTGTAATAAAAATACTCGTGTAGACCCGTATATCTAAATGACCGTGTATTAAATACCCGTGAGCTTGAACACTTATATATTTAAATAAAATCATATTTCACTATTTTGCAGTTTTGACTTACAGTTGATCCACTTTCTGAATTCAATATGACAAAACACATATATTGTGTTAACTACCTTCTAGTATATGGCGTGATCACATTTATCAATAATTGGCGATTGTTTAAGCTTTGATCTTAAAACTAGTTTAAATATTAATCTTTTATATATTATTATACTTATAGTTTATACCTATATAATATTATACTATAAACGAATGTATCTTACTAAGAATAACTAAAAACTATTTATAACATCTCTAAATAATAAAATATAGGTAGATAATTAAGAGCTATACAATTTTTATTATTAATTAATAACCAATTAATAATTATTGGAATATACATGCATTATATTATTATAAATATTTATGTTTAAAGTATATCTGAATTCTGAATTAATATACAATATTATGATGGTAATGATAAAAAAATACACGGGTATGTACCGGTATACATGGGTATTAAATACACGGGCTTTAATATATTTTTTGCCCACGTACCCGGGCTCCGTGTACCCGTGTACTCTAATACCAGTTCACAACCAGGACCCCTAACACCTATATAGCTGTAGACCAAGAACGCACACAGGCTATTAAATATAATTTGTCTATAAAACTATGGACGCACTCGGGCTATAAAAAAGGTAAAAATTTAAAACGGGACGTACTCGTAAATATTTAGGCAATAACATATATATATCAATCTATGCCCATCTTATAAATGTATAACATAGAAAATTTGAGTTCATCAAAACCAATTTTGTGTTGTTAGCTTCAATATGAAAATGCGCTAAGTTATTATTAAATTTGAAGGTAAGAATATTATTTGTGTATGAACAGGATTTTTTACGTCATTTAAATTATTAAGCAATTTACAAGCATGTATGATATTAAAGTTTAAAATGCTGTTAACTCTCTAAAAAATTATAATATCGTAAGTGAGAATTTAAGGTACTTAAAGATCATATTTTCACAGGTACTTAGTTTATTATACCATTTAGGAAGTACAGTATTGTTTCAATATAATATATTTGTTTACTATACATTGTACAATAAATTATTTTTTTTATTATTTTGGTGTACTTAAAGAAGTATACTTGAAAATTCCAAAAATTAGGGTTTAAATAAATACGTTATTATTAAAATATGAATACACTTGTACAGCTGAATTCAAACATTATTTAGCATACTACAAGCATTTTGTATGTGTACTAACTACTAAGTTACATCAACATACAATTAATTATTTATTTTTAAATATTTACCTTGAGTATGATTTTTATTTAATACAAAAAACATCATATAAACATATGTAAAAATAATCTACAATGTAGCCATTACCCACAATTTTTTTTATCTTAAAGAATTCAATGGACAAATATACTGTGTATATTTCTTATTGTTATTTAAATACTTATTTAAACTACCTATACTATTAAACTTATTATAATAAAATTTCAATAGTAATACTTGAAAAATTCCATAGACTTGTGTGTTAAGTCAATAGTACAACCAATTATATTTCCAACTCTCCATTTTCGACCGTATGTGGACGCATTAGACATATTCCACTTTTCTAAATGATAACCATCAAAGCCAAACGAATTTTCTGTTTCTCCTGAAAAATATAAAAGACATGAAATATACACATTATTCTATAATAATTCATCACCGATAAACCAATAGCTTGGTACTTTTAATATCATTAATTGTCATCGAAATTTGTTAAATACCTACTCCCTGTTCATCAGTAAACGCACACCTCTGAGTGGCCCATCCTATACGCATCGGCCCATTAGAATTAAGTTGAACTTCGTATTGATAAACGTCATCATTTTTTATGCTGTGGATCGATTTCGCTGTCGCCATATTACTCCTTGAATACATAGTACCGAATTCTGTGAATATCATGTGTCTATTTAGTTGATTTGAATCAAAAGATTCAACATTTTCAAAATACTGTTTTTCTACAGTTAACAGTTCATCAAATTCTGATTTATCAGCTAATATTTCCATATCTTCTTTCAACTTCTCTAAGCTTTAACGATAATAAATATTCTCCGTTACAGTTTAGATAAGGCATATGATACAATTTATTTTAACTCTTTACTTTGAATAAACTTTTTTATTCTTCACTAACGTTTTAAATTTGTTTTTACCATTTTTCCCAAATATTTTAGACACTTCTTTGGCCACAATGTTTACTAGACAAATTTATTTTAAAAATAATGTATTTAAGTTAAAAAAATCAAATGTTAACTATTATCATATTACGCATTTAAACTATTACAAAGTTATAAAATATTTAAAAACAAACACAGTTTAAATATATACGAAATTATAAGATATTTAATGAAATCAATCAATGATTTACCATCAATATGGTCAATATTTACGTCCTCCATTTTATTTTATTATTTTATTATAACTTTATTTCAAAAAAACTGTTTTAGTAAAATTTTAGTAAAACTGTTTTAATAAAATGAAATAATAACAACTATACTACTTCATATTCCATGACAATTTGAACTACACATATTTTGTAAATAATTAATAGGCCAGAAAAAAATATGTAAGTTATTTTATTAATATTAAATTTGTAACCACAATAGAATCAATTCACATCGTGTCTATAACACAAAAACTATAATTTACTATTAGTTTACACTACACAAATATAAAACGTATTACTCTTATTTGCTCATAATATTTAAACACCGTAACTATATATTTTTCAAAAATATTTTTATAAGGGTACTGATACCAAAAAAATCTTGAAAAATATATATATATATATATTTTTTTTTTGATAGGTACATTATTAAGCCAACTGAAAATCAAAATAAGGATAACGGGAATAACATGGGTATTGATGTACTTACACCCATCACCTAATATAATACAGCAAAGCGACTTTTCCTGATTTTTTTTTTTAAATTAAAATGTCCAGTAATGAATCTAGGAACAAAAATCCCTAAAGCATCTAAATAATAACAATACTAATATTTTCAGCCAGCATAAAACAAAGTTAGCGTTTGCTTGCGAAAATTGTTAGATACAACTGTCAAAAAGAACAATAATAATAAAAATAAAAATAATATACAATTTTAATGATAATTATAATTATATCTTAGTCAGTCGGTTTACTATAAAAAAAATGAATCAGTTCGCTTGCTTATATTGTTACTTGCTAGGCATAGCTATCAAAAATTCTTCAAGGCTTATATTATTTTCATTTTGTCTTTTAACAAATCCTTTTAGACGGATGTTTACAATTTAATTGTGTCCTCTTTATGAATTTTTTCCTTTAAATTCACCTTAGCAGGATATTTATTTCGGACATTTTATTTTCAAAGATTATTTTTCCGATTACTCCAGTACTCCAGTACTAATCTACCAACACTGTGACGCTGGACTACGATATAGTGATGATTTATTAATATTCGCAAATATAATATTACATTACTTGAATAGTTTAAAATCTTTGAGGCTGTCTATATAAAGTATAGAAAAACACAGTATACTAGGTGATTCATCAAGCATGCTCACCCTATTTTTTTCTTCAAAATCTCCTCTAAAATATATGGGGACTATGGTAGTATGGTGATTTAAAAACTTTAGTGATAAACATTAATTTATCAACATTTATACTTAATTTTACTAATTTATAAAAACCTTCCATGTGTAATAAATACTAGATCCAATATTATTTATTTGAAAGATAAAAGTTTGTATCGCCAAAGGACACTCTCTGAATAATATATACAAAAAATTCAAGAATTTGAAAATATGGTCTTTGAATATATTTAAAAATTCCAAAAATCATTATTTGTAAAAATTCTTTATTAAAGAAAAGTGAAGAAGGGGATGAACATGCTTGGTGAATCGCGCTGTATATGGATAGGTATTTTGTTTCGACTCCAAGTGCCCGTTGACTTGAATTCCTTATAAATGCTTGGACTTTTACAACATATACATTTATCACTTCATATACCTAATATAATATAAAATAATAAAATATACTTTATATACATATATCATGTGTGCAGGTGTTACCGTAATGCCATAGAATGTTCTAGGCGGTTCGCGAAGGAATTGAGATAAACAAAGGATTAAATAAATATGTTATTATCATGGGCACCGTTATCAATAAATATATTAATTATAAGCATTAGTGATGTAATATACGATGTAATCATAAATCATAATAATACACGTATATATAAGTAGTATGTACTATGTCTCAATAACGAATTAACGATGGGTACATCGTACATGGGTCGCGATCTATTTTTATTGCGGTGTTATGTTTTGCTGACGCCCAATAAAAGTTCTAGAATATTCGCGTCTTGAATTATCTCCACATTTGTCATGCTATAGGTTCCTATATAGTTACTATCATAAATACATGATATTACAAGTTACAAATTGATAGAGAAATTATGAATTTTTTTAATTTTTTTTCGTCGTAAATCAATCACCTGTAGTGGGTATAACTAATCTTAATTATAATACTTATGTATTGTTATTTATTTAAACAAAATAGTATTGAATGCTTTTGAAAATTTTAATACAACTTAAACTCACTAACAAGCCCATGGATGAAATATAAATATATAATTAGTTAAATAAGTTCCTTATACTAATTATTGTGAAACTAACAGAATAGTAAAATATAAATAAATTCGTTGTACACAATGCCTATTAGTTTATATAAGAAAACATTAGCAATTTCAATGATTTGAATCAAAACAGTATTATTAATAGTCATTATTAATAACTCTAAACTAATGCGTATTGTTAAAATTAGTTTAAGAAGTACAATTTATTGTATTTTTCTGAATAGTTTACAATTTAAAAAGTGAAAATATTAAATTATATAGGTACATACTTTTAAGACAATGTCACTTACTAGTCAAGTAATTTACATTTTACATTAGTAGAAACTTATCTTGAAAATTTGATTAGGAAATTGTGTATGTAATCTGCTAAAATGTTGTTAAATTTTTCCCGTAGGTACTTGCTCAGCATTTACTAATGCATTTAATATGATTTTACTACTAAATAATTTCATCAATTTAGGGAAAAAACGCTTAATTGACTCACAAAACCAATGCGGTCAACTATAAACAATAATCACTTTTATGCAGTTTGTACCTTTATAAAATGCCCAATGTCCATACATCATTTATACATATTACATAATCAAACTTAAACACTGTAGCATATTATTATAGTACAATAGTTCATAATGTACATTTATCCATAATAATATGATAATATTTTTAAAATATATACAATGTTATAAATGTTTTTTTAAAAAAAAATCATAGATATCAACAATATAATTTATAGATAAAGAATATCATATACTAATCAAAATAATTCAGAATAAACAATAACTTACATAGTTTATGTACTTTATTAAAAATTAGATTAAAACAAAACAAAAAGCCAATTGATTGAATTAAAATATTTATCACGGTACCTATTAAATATAATATTATAATACTGTTAAAATAGTCTTACTTTTAGTGATAACATTGCACCATAATATTTTGTATCATTTATTATTGTATAGCTACACATAATATTTATTAAATTAGTGACTAGGTAGTAGAAAGCCAATGATTTTTTTTTTTTTAATTAAGGATTGAATACAATAACTTTTGCCCGACATATTAGCACCTTCGTCGTAATATTGTCCACGAAGATTTTCAAAGCTCATGTTCATACTAATTAGCAGCTGGTCATGAAAAATTCACCAGACACTTAATATGTTATCAATTCTTAAAAGAATTTATAATTTCAGAATTTTTACATCATAACATTTTAAATTTAAATATACATTCAAATTTTTTTTTTATTTAATGTTAGGCATTCAATCTATTTTCCACTGTGGATTTTATTTAGACGCTCCTTGGATGACGAAATTTTTCCTGATATATGGAAACTTTGTTCTATTATTCCGGTGCTGAAATCGAGGAATGCATCTCTAATCTCCAACTATAGACCAATCTCAATTCTTTCCCATATTACCAAATTATTTGAATCAATTGTGCTTAAAAATATTCAACCAAGCGTCAACCGAGTGTTAATGAAGGAGCAGCATGGTTTCCGGCCAGGTTGTTCTACAACCACTTGTAATGTAGTCTTTTGTAATTATATATTTGAAGTGTTTAAAGCACATTCGCAAGTTGATGTCATCTTCATTGACTTCTGAAAAGCTTTTGACCATGTCGATCACCATAATATATTGCAATTTATCTTGCAAGCAACTGGTTTCGGTGAACCAAAATTATGGTGGTTTTGTTCTTTTATTGGTGATAGAAAACGATTTGTAAAAATCCACGGAGTCTCATTCTGATACACTTCCATTTCCTTTGGTGTCTCTCAAGGTCGCTACATCTCTCCTCTCTTGATTTTTATATTTTTAAATAGTATTAACTGTATATTAAAGCATGCGCGGCTCCTAGTGTTTGAGGATGATATAAAAATATTCTACCGTATCGACTTTATAAAAGACTGCTTTGTTTTACAAGATGAACTAAATAAAATTGTTGTATGGGCCAACAAGCTTGGGTTGGGTTTCAATATTGCTAAATATCACTATATGACTTTTACACATTTTAAATCTCCAATTAATTTTAAATATGCAGTTAACCTTGCAATCGCTTGATAAATCTGTCATTGATCTTGGTTTTGTTCTCTGTCCTATGCTTAGTCAAAATTTACATATTGAGCGTGCCTGTTGTGAGTCACTTAAAATCTTAGATTTTATTAAATGCATAACAACAGAGTTTAAATTAGCATCTCCCATTAAGGCACTGACTGTTCGCTCGTTAAACCTATTCTCGAATACGGCTTTATCATTTGGGATCCTAATACTGCTAGTAACGCAATAATACTTGAGCGAGTACAAAATAAATTTTTAAAATATGCCAGTCTTGTACTCAAGATTGAGTGTCCTCTACATAATTATTTACCAGTACTCAAACATCTCAAACTAGATTCACTGGCAGATCGAAAGCGTACTACCAATCCTAAATTTCATTCTAAATTATTAAATGGGCAGATTAACTCACCACACTTACTCTCTCTAATTCCTTTAAATGTCCCTCCTCGTTTTACTTGTCAACATATCACTTTTAATTTACCAACCTCCTCCACTAATTATGATTTAAATGAACCACTTCGGCGCTAAATATACCCTTATTTTCTATCTTTTAAACCTAACCAAGTATTATACTCACTGTTATATCACACTTGTAATTTTAATTGTATTATAGTCATTGTAAATTGGGCACATTCTCGTACTGCATACTAAAATAAAATAAAAATAATACAGTCGGAAGGGAGGCATGGCCACACCTCGCCACTATTATAGCGCTACTGCGCTTCAATCATTATTTTCGTGTCTCGTGAACAAGTTTTCACTTAATATATAACTATATACTTAATTATAACATCAAAATAAACGAACTAAGCTTAGAGATAATTTTATGCTGATACACCCAAATTGTAACACATTATATTAACCATAATTAATTTAATGGGATTTTTAAGTTATAATATATCACCCTAAAAGAATATATTTTGTAACCTTCAATTCTAATTATAAAATATTAATGTTCATGCTTTTTCATTCTGAAACACAAGATTTCTTATTAATTTATTAAAATCTTTTTTTTATATATTACCCATCTATGTTTAATTGTAATATTAAATGAATTAAAAATTAAAAACATTTCTAAAATTGACTACATTTATTATATTAAAAAATAAGTGTTTATAAATAAACATATTTAACTTGAAATATAATTTTAAAACAAATATCTGTAGTTGCTATTTATATTTACTTATCTATAATCTATATAATTATGATTTAGCATTTAATAAGTAGATATAAGCTAATAATTACTAAAGCTTACATTATATATATTCACCATAAGATGTGTAATCAGTATAACAACTACCTAATTAATATTCAGTATTTTTTGATTACATGTTTTAATTCTTGATAACAATAATTTTCTAATAAGTTTAAATTAAAAAATTACATGTTTTCTAATCATGATATAGATAATACTACATTTTAAATACCATCTACATGAATAACAGCATATTTTCCGATTTTTAACCAGTCTGGATCACTTTTTGATATATGTTCTGCTAAACCTTCTGCTAAGCCACAAGTTATATCCGATTTCAATGTTCTTAATGCTAGTAATTTAGAAGGTTTAAAACTTCCCACTGCTTGAGTAAAAGGTACGGTAGACTCCCAAAATATATCACCAACTAGTTTTCTATAATTAAGATCTCCTTTGGATATAATTAAAAATGACTCCGAAAGTTTAGAATATAAATCATCATCTAATGATTTCATTTGACCAAAGTTAAATGGCAATGTCCAAAATTGTTCACTTTCAAATACCCATTGACCTGTAACAATAATGAAGACATCTTTTTATTACAGTAGAACCTCATTTATCCAGAGGACCCCATTAGTCCGAACTTCGCTTAATCCAGACAGCTGTTTATTAATATTATTAGAAAAATAAACAGAATAATTAAGTTACTTTGTATTTTAGAGTGCTTAATATCTTGTATTCTAAAAGATCTTTGTATTTCTTAAATCTATCCGAATCTATACAGATCTATCTATTTTACGGAATAAAGTGTTTAAATATGTGCCTTGGCTCATTTCATAGACTATTTTGTTTAATCTGGACATTCTGACACTCAGACAACTTAGAGCCCCAATCAGTTCAGATTAATAAGGTTCTACTGTACATGAATGTATTTAATTATTAAAACATTAGTATTCTGTATATTATAATGCCTATTTTATACAGCTAAATAACCTTATTACTTATTATACTATTCAAATCATTAAATTTTCCTTGTTTACATACCATAAAAATCTATTTTTATATTTAATCTGTTAAAAGTATATAACCTGCTTGTATTTAACACTACAGATATATACAGTAAACTAGATTACTAACTGATGAAGTTATTATTTACCATTTTAATTATTTGCCGAATTAAATGGCCTGCTTTAACTAAACACATTAGTAGAATACAGCAGTTGACTATCTAGTTTATTATACATATCTGTGTTTAGCACAAATATATAACAGATTTGTTATTCGAATTTTTATTGTTGAATAAAATAATTAGCACATGGTTCTCTTTGATTGGAAACATTGGCCATTTTCATGACTATTGTTTTAAATTATTGAAATAGTATATTGTTTTAATATTAGGTTTAATTTTATATTTTATAATTCATTTGATATTACATTGACATACCTGATTTGAAATAGCCTTCCCATCGCTTGCCTAATTCTTTTAATGTTTCACTTCCAAATGTATAAGCTATACAATTTATAGTAGCTGTGAAATCTTGACAGGTTACATCGGATATAAACCATGGTATAGCTTTTCCATGAAACCGTACTGTGTTTACGAATTTATATGTCATCAAATAATCAGCTAAACATAAGTCCGTGAAAAGTTCATAGCCCGCATTGTCCAATATAATATCTGAAAATAAATTGTATGGGTATAAGTATAATCATTTGTTTAACACACGTTTAAAAAGCAACACATATTGATGATACGTATTTATGTGAAAACTATAAAAATTTTATTATTAATACAAGCTGATAATTTATCAAAAATATGCTAAAATAAGTACCTAAAATTTTATTGTCATTGGATTCGTTGAGTGAGGTAAGTAAAAAATCAACTATTTTAGATGATTCGTCAGCAAGCATAAGATCTTGTAATGAATCGACCAAATCTAACGGGCTCTCAGTTTGTGCAATAGGACCACCACCAGTTTGTGAAAGATCGCAACGATTTCCCCATAAGGCACACTTGATGATTTTCGGTAAGTCTTCACGAAGATTTTTTAACTGAACATCGTTTTTATTGAAATATTTAATTAGGAATTTTCCCAAAATGTCCATAGCATCTTCACAATGCGATAAAGCCGTCATTTTTTGCTCATAAAATGGATCATAGTTTTTTAAGAATGTACTAAAATGTACAAAATAAGTACATAATTACATTAAAAGTAAATATAAATGAAAACAAATCTATAATAATTTTACGAAACTATTTTACAGACGAACCACTAACCTAGTTTCAAATGCTTCAAATATACGACGATGTATATAACATTCAGCATACAACCAGTTAGTATACACCCAAGTTGGCCGATTTCCATATTGATCCGAAAAGTCATTGAGAACTTTATTCCAAATTTTAACATCTATGTTATCAGATTTTAATTCTCTAAACGGCGTATTACTTAAAATATCTGCAGTTAAAGTATCCAATTTTTCCAAAATTGATGTAATATCATTTTCAGCTTCCTATAAAATGACATGTTATATACTAAGCATGGTACTAATTTACTCTATAAGACCAAATAAAAAATATGATTATTAATAATTAAATAAATTAATCTTTAATTGTACCCATAATATAATAAAATATAAAATACTATGACATACAATAGTTAAAATAACAATGATACAATACGTTTTATTTTACATTAACATGTATTATAATTTATACCAAAAACAAATTATTAAGTATTAGCTAGATCCTAACTTTAATCTAACGAAAAAAATAGTAGGTGTGTTCATTATTCAAAGATAAAAATTATTGTAAATTGTTATATACTAATATTTTACACTTTATTTTTATATTTTGTGTGTCTATCATCGCCTTTAAGGACAGTAAAAATACTTTGATGTTCTACTTCAGTATATTTTTTGATAGAAAAGCGAATCTAGCTGGTACTTTGAGGAAAGAAGTCAAAAGTAAAAAAATCCCTATAGTTTTCATAAGCATAGGGAAAAACAAAAAAAATTAAGGAAAAGCAGGAATGTTTACGCAAAATCATTTTTTGACAACATCGATTTTGTTTTTGATGTAACTTAAAATCTAACAACTATAGATAATTTAAATATTTGGCAAATGTTTAAATGGTTATCTTTCACACATGATAAAAAAGTTCAATATATATTTTGACTCTTTTTGATCTATTTATAGGCATGGGAAATTTTCAAGTTTTTTTTAGTTTATGTCGATAAATAATACTTTGCTCGGTCAAGAATTAATTTTAATAAAACGTTAATCCACAATTATTTTTTATAAACATCTAATAGTCTTGTATTTTTAATATTATTAAATATCTACAATCACAATTTGTAAGAACCTTATATTATCTATTACATTTTTACATTCATACTTTTTCATATTTATAACTCTGGGTGGGTATCTCTGCAAATATGTAGTTGCCTTTCTTATTAAATTTAAGTTCGATCCCACTGCAGCGTAATAAAGGTATACACCAAAATTCAACTTTGTGCTAATTTTTCCAAGCTGAAATCCTATTTTGATTAGGCTATAACGTCGTGTAGCGTATGTGTACAGAGTGGCGGTGTATACCACTGCAGTACTACTGGAGCAATAGCTTATTAATAATATAATATTATAAGTACCTATACTGTTTGTTAACCAACGTGGTAGTTTTCAATAATTTATTATCAATAGGGATATTTCACACGTTGTTTATAACGGTGTAATAAAGGTGTATATTAAAATTCAGCTTGGTACTATTTTTCATCTAATTTGACTGGGCTATTGATCAATGGCGATGGCCACACGGGCTTGATTTGGATTTTTGGATTTATTAGTAGTATGGCATAAAATCCCTGAAAAGACTATAGCGTTTCTAAAAACAAAATATATTTTATTGTTTTGATGTCCATATTAATAATTATATATTTATGTACTATGTGCTGTCTATGGTAGTTTATAACGGGCAACGGCTGCCCATGCATAAAATGTCCAATAAAAAATTATACTATTATACTTAAATAAAATATAAAAAAAAAACTTGAAAATAGACACGTCAAATATTAGTTACATAGGTATTAATATAGTTATAGTTTTTAAATATATTATTCATTGAATCATTGTTAGTTACCTATTATTGAATAACATATATTATTGTCTAAAGGCTGTTTGACACGAATAAAATTTATATTTTTTATTATTAAATTATATTTTTAATTATTTTATTTTATTAATCAAATAATAAAATGTTATGTTAAATAATAATATAAATGCAAGTTTATTTGTTACTAAGTTAGATAGGTATCTCGTGTCTTGTGGTATTAAACAATTACAATATCGTCAATATGATATAGGTATTTGGTATTTGTTATGTATGAATGCCATTCGATATAAGTGTGCACAGTACCCTGTATTTAATTCACTTTGCCCACATGAATCCGGGCAGGGGGCACTTTCGTACAATGCCCGGTCAATGTATGAACAATTGGAGTATTAAATGATCATTGTTACATTGTCCAAAACGTTGGGGCATTGTGCTTTGATTTTCTACTTTGCCCGTAACATATCTAATAAACTAATACTTTGATAGTGGTATTTTTATACATATCTAAGGTCCAACATGGAACAAGATAGATTTAACGATTTAAGTATTATAATCATAGAAAGAGAATAATCTAACAAAATAGATAAAAAAAACCATATTATAAACAAGTTTTCTAAGAAGAAAAGGATACAGTTATAAAATAATTAATTATATATTACATTTAATTTGTGATAGTTTTAAATTTTATTATAGATAAAATTGTATGTATGTAATGGATTGAAGACAAATATCCAACTCTTTTTGTTCTTTAAATTTTTTGGGCTCAAGCCCTATGCATTTGAAAACCCTATTACATCCACGCTCGTAAGTTGTTATAATAACAGTTCAAAAATATTAAAGATACATGGGCACATTTTTTGCATTAAAGTTTAAATGTTAACAAAATTTATCAAAATCAAGAAAATTTGCAAATTATTTTGTTAAAAATTTGTAAAATGTTTAATTTTTATAGCTAATTATTAAAAATTTTAAACAAGGTTTTTATAATTAGTTTAGATTTTAACTAAAGTATCTAAAAAATATATTAATATTGCTTTTTTACCATATATATATTTTAAGTTTAAATTTGGACGAAAATAGATATTTAAACGAAAAATAAAGATTTTAATTATTTTTTTGTAATTTAAAAATATTATTTGTGGTTACTTGGAACTTTTAAAGTATATTATTATATTTGATATACGCAATTACATTTTCAAATGCAAGGTTTTCGACAAAAATTAATTTAACCTCTACTGCATTACTAATAGTAAAATAAATTCCTTTAATTACAATAATATCATAAAATATACCTAGTAATAAAGGTTGACAGACCGTCTTTGTTCAGAATCGTTTTTTGTTTACAATGATTTTATATCATTGAATTCAAATTTAACACATCCATAACAGTCACCACTATACTATACAGCAGTGCGGTACCCACTTGCACACCTATTTTTTTTTTAATATTGTGATCACGATTATTGTTAAAGAAAATAAGTAGGTACCTACTTAAAAAGTATAAAGTTGTATTAGTAGGCATTCATAATATGCTAAAATGTATGAGTTAAAACTATAGTTTTAAAAATTAAGAATATATTTACTCATAAAATACACAATATACTAATTGCTAACAGAATTTAGTCAATTTAAACAAAATGCGGTTACGGTAATAATTCGAGTTTGAAAGGAGGTACCCATACTGACATTTCAATGTTAACTAAGACAATATTATTTTCTATTTTAAAAAATATCCTTGTACAAGTATAGATAAAATTATGTAGGTACATAGAAATCAGTAGCTATGTATATACATAGAACGTGCACATATTAATTTTTATACATTCGATATCTTGTAACTGCGATTATAAACCTACATGTGTTATTGTTTATAAACTAATTTGTTCATGCTTTTATAATTAGATGCCAGTATGCCAGCGTACGATTTCTGTAGGTACAAAACATACGTATTTTTTCAAAATTAGTTTCGTGTACTGAAATATGTTTGTTTCAATACTGTATAAAATATTATGGTATAATAACAAAAACCATTCCTGTCAATAACTATTTTATATAATTTAAAAAACAATAGTAAAAAAATTATAAATTATGCTCTGCTTAAATCCGTTTGACAGTAGGTAAAAAAATAAATGCCATTACAGATATGTAAAGAAAATGGAGTGTACAAAATTATTGTTATTATGAGTATATTTATATACCTAATTATATTTTACTATAGATATTAATAATTAACATGAAAAAAAAGAGAAAACTCATTTTATGAATAGCTAAAATATATCTCAAAGGTATTATATAAGTAAATACCTTATACCTTTTTTAATTTATGAAAAAAAAATCGTAAGATGATCTTCAGATGCATATTGACGTAAATGATGACAACCAAAAATAATAATAAGTATAATAATTAATAATTTTATTTTAATATAACAATAATTCGTATTCAGGTCAAGGTTTAAAATGTTTTTTTTACAAGTATATTTATAAATATTTATAATAATTATCTTTATTTTTATTATACCTGTTTATCACTTTATACTGCCAGTTTATATCAGTTTAAACTTTAAACTATATAATGCGTGATTTAAAAGCACGTGGTCAATCATATTAATCAACAATCATAATCACGCGTTAATTATTATTTTACTTATTTTAATCATAAATGGAGTTAATACAATTATTAAATTACTCATAACTTATCAGAATAGAATCAAAATTTAAAACCACTATGATCGTTATCTTAAATGTACATAATACGCTAACTATGTATACACTAAGTGTTTTAATCCCAACAAATAATGCAATTATATTGAAAAATAATATGAATTTTGTACACAAATATATATATATATTCATCAATTATGCACTTATTAATAAAATTATGTATGTATACTGCATAGGCACTTAGAACTGCATAATTCTATAATTCTGTTTGAATTGAAGTAAGTAAATAATTATATAAAAATATAAATGTAAATGTTATACCCATGCAAATAAAGCATAAATTACTGGTCACATATTTTTTTTATATCTTATTATTATAACAAATAATATCTATTCAATTTGTGTTTTTAAAAAAATAGGTACTTACTGCTCCATATTTTTGTATAATGGCATTTTTATTTGCTGATAAGTAACTACCTGTTTTGGATATGTTAAATGGACTTAGTTTCATTAGTACTGGAAAAGCAAAACTTCTATGGAAATGAATCATAAAAATTAGATAGGTAATCAAACAAAACAAATTCAAAATTAAAATTAAAATACCTTTTATACTTGGCTACTAATGGTTCATTCTTTGGTGGACTCTCGTCAATACACAGATTAAACAATTTGCTTTCAATCGTCATTGTACTGCAAACTAAATTGGTAAATCTCTATATTATTTTTGACAATTATTAATTGTACTAGTAAATGGTTTATCATTTAAAAATGTATGTTAATGTATAATATAAAAAGTTTTAAAAAAAAATAAGAGTCATCATTGAATTTTTCTGGTGCCGGCTCTGGCGATGGATCAGGATCTATTTTAAAGATAACTCATCTACCGTATATTATAGTATATATATTTTTATTTGTTTACTTTTTTCTTCATTTAGTATAGGTTGAAATAATAATAAAACAAATAACTGTTATACTGATATAAGTCAAAACCGACATACCGTAAAATGTCGTGAAAAAGTTCGAGGTATAAAGAACTTAAAATTAGTCTATATTAAAATTATCATTGTACACAGAATTAAAGAAATTAATAATATAAATAATAGTGAAATGTTTCAAAATGCTACGATAAATATTTTTTGAAATACCACAAAATAACTAAAATCGGTAAGCCAGTTTTATTAAAGTTTAACCATCAAATGCTCAATATTCCCAATGCCAATGTATTTTCGATATTTTATAATAACTGGAAGGAAAACTTAAAAGGAGCCTTGTATTAAATTGTCAAGCTTTTTAATTAAGAAACAAATAATTTATTAAGATAAATCAAAAAATCTAAAATTTCAAAAGTTAACAATAGCTCAAACCAAAATACACATCATTTAAAACCAATACATTTATCGTTCCAAATAAAAACGATACTAATGAAATAGTGTTTTTGTAAAGCTTCCAAGTCATTTTATATAATTGAATAGTTCTACAATGATTAAAATATCCTAATAATAACATTGGTTCAATTTGAATCATTTTTATATTAATTTTCAATGAAAAACTATACTTCTGATACAAATTATAATTTAGTAATATTATTTTAAATATATTCAGAAAAATATTTAAACTATTGTAATCGATGCTATTTATACCACGAGCATATTCACATTGTTTTATGAAATATGGAATTGACATAAAAGTTCTAACTTAAAACAATAATATATTATGCATAATATATAATATT